>PITA01033808.1:0-12311 GCA_004023965.1 Spilogale gracilis | reverse complement strand
CCCACATCAGGCTCCCTGCTTGGCAGGAAGCCTGCTTCTTCCTCTCTCACTCTCTCTGCTTGTGTTCCCTCTCTGGCTGTTTCTCTCTGTCAAAAAAAAAAAAAAAAAAAAAAAAAAAGAAGCCCTTTTTAAGTGGTCCAGCCTTAACAATATCCTAATTACAAAGGATCACTGGCTAGTGGGAGAAAACTTGTCAAGAGATAAGGGGAGTCCCATATGCATCATCCAATCCAATCATAAAGAAAGTGGGGTCATTATCTCTACAAGTCTATAGTTAGTCCTGTGGAGTGGGGTATGCTTCTGGCTTTTAGGGAATTTCATTACTCCAGCCACACAGAATTGGTCAATTCTGTCAATTGGTGATAGCTAAGTTATACAATTGGTCAATTGGTGATAGCTAAGTTATACAATTTTTGGGGAATCAATCACATTTTCCGGTTGTTTAATCATATGCCATGGGGTCCTGTTATTATCCCTACAGACTAACAAGCAAGAAGATTGTCTATATATGAGTTACTGTAGTAATTTCTCTAAAGTTTATCTCAAGTTGTCTAACTTAGGTAAATAACAAACATTTAAAGACAATCAGATTTAGAATTTAACATCCACAAAGGTGTGTTATTTAAACATTTTTTCTCTCTAAAATAGCCCTCATTTCCAAAGATAGCCAAATCAGGACTCATTTATTTGAAAAACAAGTCCAGTTTTAAACAGACTTGGCCAAGTCATTTACAAAAGGTCAGCAAGAACAGTGAGTGATCATACAGATCTTTTAGAACCTGCTTTGCTGAAACTTTTTAGAAGGACTCTCTAGGTTGAACTTTTAGTAGCCTCCCCAGGCCAGGAGCCAAACCAAGTTCTTGCCATCAGACGTGCCTGCAATACTTGTAGATTTGGGTGGTCTCCTCTTCGTGAGGCCCCCAATACATCTTGAGGTTCCTTCACCTGCCAGGAAGTGACATTCTTTTTTTTTTTTTTTTTTTTTTTAAAGATTTTACTTATTTAACAGAGAGAAACACAGCCAGAGGGGGGAACACAAGCAGGGGGAGTGAGAGAGGAAGAAGCAGGCTTCCTGCCAAGCAGGGAGCCCGATATGGGACTTGATCCCGGGTCTCCGGGATCATGACCTGAGCCGAAGGCAGTCGCTTAACCAACTGAGCTACCCAGGCACCCCACGGAAGTGACATTCTTTATTCACCGGGTGAGGTTGCTGGAAACTACAAGCAAGGTATCAGGCTGACATTTCCAAGGGGCTTTATGGCTTCATGTTTAATAAAGTCAACCTTAGTTCCTTAAAGCTTTGTGGTCATATCTGAGTCTATGCATGCCTCTCTCAAATATGACATTCTAGTCAAGGCCTTGGTAAAATAACCAATTTTCCAATGAGGCCCTGTTACAAGGAGAACAGATTCTTACTGAACTTATGCAAAGGACTATGACTGCCCCCTCAGAAAGAATACCTACAGAGACCTTTTGAGTTTCAGAGGGTTCAGATAGAAGAGTTGAATGCTTTGATTTGTTTACAAATGAATATTTTTTTTACATTTCTGTAAGTCACAGATACCTTTTTCAAAAAATATTTTATTTATTTGTCAGAGAGAAACACAGCTAGAGAGGGAACACAAGCAGAGAGACTGAGAAAGAGAGAAGCAGGCTTCCCGCTGAGCAGGGAGCCAGATGTGGGGCTCAATCCCAGGTCTCCAGGATCATGACCTGAGCCGAAGGCAGTCGCTTAACCAACTGAGCCACCCAGGCGCCCCAAGTCACAGATATCTTAAGAAAAACTTTCCTTGGTCTGGACGAGCAAACATTAGAGAACCAGCAATGTTTCAAACAAGAGTCACAAAACTATAGTCGTCTTTTTAGTTCATGTAGTCCCATGTTACTAGTTCTTGTTCAGTTTGAATGCAGCTTTTATCTGGAAAATCTTACCCATTTCAGTTTTATGTTCTTAAAGCTATTGAATACCTGTATTGTCCTAAAAATCCTTTATCTGAATCTCCTTGAAGATGAAACTCATTTTACAAGACAGTAAGAACAATTATAAATGACAAAAAACTCAGAAATGGAGACTGTTAATGATCTGATGTGAGAGTTCATTATGATACGATTGACAAGGAAACTGTTATTCTGTGACACGACACGTAACACTTCAATAGCCAGAACCAGAAGGTAACATACCAATCAAGCAAGCCTAATTAGTCAACAAGACTTTGTTCTGGATTTAATCTTGGAGAAGTTTGTTAAAACCTTTAGAAACTTTTAAAGCACATGCCTAAATAGGGATTTTTAGACCTGATAAAGGCAAGACATCAAAACTGGTTTTTCTGGGCAGGTGGAGAGAAAACAACTATTTGCATTTTCTTATCAAGAGCAGACCAACAAGTGGAGAATACTTGTCTTTTTGAAGAGAGAGAAAGCAGACTTTCAATCTTATACTTTAAAATCCATTCATTTCAATCCTGATCTGTCCCTACCACATCTAAAATTCCATTCCAAAGTTTTCCCTCCATAAACCTTCCATAACTTTCCTTTGCATTCAGATTCTGTCCCAAGCCATTTCTTTCCAAATAGTCATCTCATTTAGGACAAAATTACCGTCTTTAACCTTCAACAAAAATGCATTCCCATTCTTTATTTTTCTTACATATCTCCTACTTTTCCACATACAGAGCTGTTTCCCTTATTTCCATCAGTCTTAGTTACAGTTAGCAGAATTTTAGACTCTTTAGAAATCTTAATCTCCAGTGAAAACTAAGGAGTAACCAATTGTGAACTGTTACACCAGAATTCTTTAGATGGCAAATTTATGAATCAGTTAAGCACAAAACATGTTTACCAAGAGATTTAAATATCCTTACTTTCTCTGCAATAAGAAG
Organism: Spilogale gracilis; assembly: GCA_004023965.1. Lineage (NCBI taxonomy): Eukaryota > Metazoa > Chordata > Mammalia > Carnivora > Mephitidae > Spilogale > Spilogale gracilis. Next base: position 9,432 of record PITA01033808.1, on the reverse strand, counting down.
TTAAAAGCACAAAACTATGTCCAGTAGTTAATGACTTAGCACTTTACCCTATTTGGAAAAGACCTAACTTGTGTGATGCATTCTTTTTTTTTTAAGATTTTATTTTGACAGAGAGAAACACAGCCAGAGAGGGAACATGAGAAGGGGGAGTGAGAGAGGGAGAAGCAGGCTTCCCGCCTGGCAGGCAGCCTGCTGAGGAAGTCGAGGGTCTCTGGGATCATGTCCTGAGCTGAAGGCAGTCGTTTAACCAACTGAGCCACCCAGGCGCCCCCCCCCCTCTTTTTTAAAGATTTTATTTGTTTATTTGACAGGGAGAAACACAAGCAGGGACACAAGCAGGGGGAGTGAGAGAGGGAGAAGCAAGCTTCCCGCCCAGCAGGGAGCCTGATGCAGGGCTTGAACACGGGACTCTGGGATCATGACCTGAGCCAAAGGCAGACGCTTAATGATGGAGCCACCTGGGTGCCGATGTCCAATAAGTTTAATTCCATTTTCATCCAAGCAAAACTTTAAAAGTTTTAGTTTACTAAAGACTTTGAAAGCTATCTTAACAATTACCCAAGAAAACTTTGAGACAATTAACCATCAGTTTAGTCATCTTTTTGTTAACAAATTGCAAGAGACTACACGAGGTTATTTGATCTTCAACAAACCTTGATAGAATAAAATTTTCATGTTTACTGCTAACTTAAAAGACACATCTATCTTAAACCAAAAAACTTAACTTAGTTTAAATACTAAATTATGTTCCACTTGGATCTTCCCCAAGGGCAATTGCACCCGAGACATTGGTGGGGAAATCTGGAGTGGGTGGTGTTGTGTCCAGGGGGTCCTCTTTTTGCTCCTTGACAGTGAAGAGAGGAGCCACCATGGTCCCTGAGGCACTGAGGAGGGTCTAAAAGCCGGTAATACAGGCCACACCCAAGGTGATGCAGGACTGGGAGAAGGGGGTTGGGGAAGCAGAAGAGACAAAGTGTTACCACTGGGCAGAGAAAGGGTTCCTGGTTCAGGAGCTCATGAACTCCAACAGAGATGCAGACGCCATGTTTTACCCCCCAAAAGGGGAGATCGGTGGTCCTTGTCGGGCTAGACAGGACAGGAACTTCCCAGAAACAAAGGGAGTTTGGCAGCTGCTTGGGAATATTCCTTAAAGTTCCCATCCTGAAGGACGCCTGCAATCAACCTGAACGGAACACAGACGTTTAACCTACTGAGCCACTCAGGCACCCCCGCTCTTTCTCTTAAACGTAAGTATGTGACCTCCTGTCATTTTACATCTGTTTCTGTCTGGATCAAGTTTCCTTTGGGCTGTCAAAGCTGCTAAATCAGATATCTCCCCACATATGCCACTGAGAAGAAGCAGGAGCACTGTCTTACTGCAGCTCAGCTTTAGGCCCTGGGACAGAGGACTGCAGTCCCGTGCTTCGGGCTCATCCTAGTCCAGAGCTCATCTCTGTTGCCTCCCCAGTAGGCTTTACTTCGTTACAGCCGAAGCATTTGTGCTCTTTTACTTGGGTTACAAATATCCTGCTGTGGTCCTTCCTATTAGCACAGAATCGGACCCACGGGGGCAAAGTTTGGGCTATCTGAAGCCAAGAATCGATATATGGGAATTGGTCAGGGTGTCCGGGAGTCCTGACCATCATTTTCCAAATGACCTGGACAGTGGGCGGGTCTTAGGGCACCCTTGGAGGGCTAGTCAGCCCCCAAAGGTGGCCCATTCCAGTTCACATAATGTGCCTAATTTTCCAGGAGACATTTGGATTCCATAGTTAGTCTCCTGAAAATTCCTTCTTAAAATTTCTGAGCATATAGTCTAAGACCCTAGGTTTTGAAGAGCTTCCACCCATGATGAGCAGAGGCTCTCTGCTCCACCCTGTGTGTTCCCTCCCAGTGTCGTTGGCCTAAAGACAAACAAAGGGTGGGTGCCCCTCCAAAGGGGAGACCAGTCAGATGCCCGCCTGGAGGAGAACTTGGGTGCCTCTTGGCTGGAACGAGTCCGTATAACCCCGGACTGGCACCCCAAAGGGGCCACTGTGGAAACAGGTTAGGGCCCACTGGGACTCCACAGGCTACTGGGGACCCTAAGGGTGCCCGGGGTGGAGCCACACAATCAGTCCACCTCACAGGCCGGGTCAAACTGTACATTCCCTCACGCATTCACTCCACAAGTTCTTACAGTACCGCTTCCCGCCCCCAGGCCCTGACTTGTGGAATTCCTTTTGGAAATTCCTTCCTGTCCCCCCATTCAGGGGGTTTCAGACCTAAGGGACCACCCCCCACCCCCGGAGTCCCTACCTGTGAGACCTCTAAGAGGTCTCTGGGAAGTGATCAGTTTCCCCTTCCACCATGAGGGGTGAGCCTGACTGTGTCCTGGGGCCCCAGGCCTTACCGGAATCTGACGTTGGGACCAGGTCCTCACCTGCCAAGTCTGCTTTGAATCCGGGTGGGAACAGCACAGTGGGCGGGGTGGGAGGCCACCGGGTGGGAGACTGCCAAAAATCAGGCCGGGGGGCACCTTCTCCCTCATGCTCCCGCATTCCGTCACCGCCCTACCGTTGCCCCAAACCTGTGGCAACAATGGGCCAGCGCGGTTGGGTTTCCGGGTCAGGGAACCAAATGTTAGGGAACCTGGACTGGATCCTGGCGGAAGAACCAGGCGGCACTCGAGGACTTTGGAAGATGGAACGTTTATTTAACACCGGCGGGCTCAGAGAAGACTGTTCTCCAAAGCTGTGAGCCCCCAGCACAAGCAGGGAGGGTAATTGATACCCTTCCACTTCCGCATACTTGGTACCTTTGGCGCGGGTGGGAAACCGGAAAGGGAAGAAGAACCTGGAAGGGCTTTGAGATGGGGACTGCAAATCTCTTGCTGGTTTGGTCGGCGGTCTTAGAGTACGAATTTTTCCCTTATCAGCATCTTTTAACATCTTTCACTGGCTTAGTTTGTGATGAGGGCCTTCCCCCCCCCCCCAGGGGTGTTAAAGCCCATCTTGGGTATTTGGGTTTCCAAAAAGGAAAAACCACAAACTTGTGAACTCCAGGAATTCTTCAGTTCATGACGAGGGAGGGAGATAGTTTTGTGTGTGGGGTGTAGAGATTTATGTCCACCGCATAGCCCAGGAGGCCCTTCCAGCCCGAATGGCACCGTGCAGATAAAAGAGCTGTGTAGGGAGATAGATTGGGATTTTGCAAAGCAAATGTTAACCAAAATTTCAGAGGCAGTGCTCGAGATAGTGTGAACCCTTGCAGTATTTTCATGCCCGTAGGTGCGTTGTTTTCTGGCATCTGAATGAGGAGACCCATGGAGTGTTCCATAGGCTGGAGGGAATTCTTACCGGTGGCAAAGGCAGGGAACCTGGATAAGGCTGATTCAAGCTTGGTCCTGGGCAAAGCTGTGAAGTTGGCCAAAGGTACTTCCTATTTCTCTTTCTCTCTCTCTCTCTTTTTTTAAAGATTTTATTTATTGGGGCATCTGGGTGGCTCATGGGTTAAGCTTCTGCCTTGGCTCTGGATGAACTCAGGGTCCTGGGATCCAGCCCCACGAGTCGTGTCAGGTTCTCTGCTCAGCAGGGAGCCAGCCCCCCCCCCCCGCCTCTCTGCCTACCTGTGATCTATCTCTCTGTCAAATAAATAAATAAAATCTTTTTTTAAAGATTAAATTAAATTTTTTAAAATTAAATTTAAATCTTTAAAAAAAAGATTTTATTTATTTGAGAGAAAGAGGACGAGAGAGAGTGAGTGAGCATGGGGCGAGGGTCAAAAGGAGAAGCAGACCCCCTGCTGAGTAGGGAGCCTAATGTGGGACTCCATCCTCGGACTCCAGGATCATGACCTGAGCCACCCAGGTGCCCCTCTGTTTTTCTCCATCTCCTAAGTCTACATCCCTTCTGGTAACTCCTTTTCGGCCACAGTCCTCTGTGCTACCTGCAAGGAGAGTGGCACTACACATGGTGGGGATAGGAAGGTTGGGGAGGGTGCACTAGGCCCATGATTGGATGGTCTGGATTCACGTTCTGACCCTACCGCTTACCGACAGCTGTGTGACCATAGCTTCCTCTATTGAATGATGGAGATGACACCTCGAACAGGTGTTATGAGGCTGAAGTGGTAGAATGCTTGTATAAGTGACTTTTTAATATTATAAGCTCTCTACTTATGATGAAGATTTGTCTTCTTGAGAAATGACCTGTTGACCATTCAAAACACAATACCTCTGTTTTCCTCCTGTCCATCAAACTCTTTTTTTTTTTTTTAAAGATTTTATTTATTTGTCAGAGAGAAACACAGCCAGAGAGGGAACACAAGCAGGGGGAGTGAGAGAGGGAGAAGCAGGCTTCCCGCCGAGCAGGGAGTCCGATGTGGGACTCGATCCGGGTCTCCGGGATCATGACTTGAGCCGAAGGCAGTCGCTTAACCAACTGAGCCACCCAGGCGCCCCTATCCACCAAACTCTTATTCCTTTACTGGAACCATCATCAGCCAGCTTTTAGCAGGATTGTATGTGATTACTGTAATTCTCAGCAGGGTCTGTGCCATTATTAATTTTGGCTTAAGGAACTTCTCATGGGGATTTTCATTTCATTTTATTTATTTCTTTTTTTTTTTAAAGATTTTATTTATTTGATAGCGAGAAACACAGCGAGAGAGGGAACACAAGCAGGGGGAGTGAGAGAGGGAGAAGCAGGCTTCCCGCCGAGCAGGGAGCCCGATGTGGGACTCGATCCCGGGTCTCTGGGATCATGACCTGAGCCGAAGGCAGTCGCTTAACCAACTGAGCCACCCAGGCGTCCCTCATTTTATTTATTTCTAAGGATTTTATTTTTGAGAGAGAGCACGAGGGGGGAAGGTAGAGGAAGAAGTGGGCTCCCTGCTCACTGGGAAGCCAGCTTCTCCCTCTCCCACTCTTCCTGCTTGTGTTCCCTCTCTCGCTGTGTCTCTCTCTGTCAAATAAATAAATAAAATATTAAAATATTTTATTAAATTAATAAAAATTATCAGATTATTTTATTAAATATTAAGCACACAAAAATATTTATAATCTATGTGTAAGACAAAATAAAAACAATAAAATGAACATATACCTACCACCTAGACTATGAAATAGAACATTATTGACTCTTTTTTTTTTTTTAAGATTTTTTACTTACCTTATTGGACAGAAAGAGAAATCACAAGAAGGCAGAGAGGCAGGCAGAGAGAGAGGAGGAAGCAAGCCCCTTGCTGATCAGAGAACCCAATGCGGGCCTCGATCCCAGGACCCTGAGATCATGACCTGAGCCAAAAGCAGAGGCTTTAACCCACTGAGCCACCCAGGCACCCTTATCAATACTCTTGATGACCCATGGGTACTTTTCCCAAGTTTATTTTTCTCCCCTACGTGAGTTAACAGCAGTCCTGAATTTGGAGTTTACCTTCCCCTGACATTCCTTTATAGTTTTACCATGTGTATATATTCCGACAATATTTTTTTTCTTTGAACATTTCTGAACTTTATAAAAATGGTATTGAATTGAGGAGATTCATTTTGTGACTGCAATGTTAAGTTCCTGACAGTCATCCGTGTTAAAACAAGTGGCTACTTAGTTTTTTTTTTTTTAATATTTTTAAAATTTATTTGACAGAGAGGTCACAAGTAGGCAGAGAGACAGGCAGGCAGAGAGGAGGAAGCAAGCTCCCTGCTGAGCAGAGAGCCCGATGTGGGCCTTGATCCCAGGACCCTGAGATCATGACCTGAGCCGAAGGCAGAGGCTTTAACCCACTGAGCCACCCAGGCGCCCACAAGTAGCTATAGTTAATTGATTTTCACTCTTGTATAGTATTCCACTGTGCAAAAAACTACTTTTGGACGCCCGGGTAGTGCAGTCAGTTGAGCATCTGACTTGGTTTGGGCTCAGGTGGTGATCTCAGGGTCGTGCTATCCAGCTGGCGTCCGGCTCCATGCTCAGCACAGAGTCAGCTTGACTTTCTCTCTACCTCTGCCCCTCCCCCTCACTCTTTCTCTTTCTCAAATAAATCTTAACAAAAAACAAAACAAAACTACTTCATCCATTACTTATTGGTTATACATTTAGATTGTTTTCAAGGACCCCCCCCCACTTCCCAATTTCTTTCTTTCTTTTTTTTTAGATTTTATTTATTTATTTGACAGAGAGATCACAAGCAGGCAGAGAGGCAGGCAGAGAGAGAGAGGGGGAAGCAGGCTCCCCACTGAGCAGAGAGCCCGATGTGGGCCTGGATCCCGGGACCCTGAGATCATGACCTGAGCCGAAGGCAGAGGCTTAACCTGCTGAGCCACCCAGGAAACCCCTCCCCCCCAATTTCTAGCAATGCTGCTATGAATGTTCTTGGACATGTCTCCTGGGCACGTGTGCAAGAGTTTCTCCTGGGTATATGCTTGGGCATGGTTTCACTAGGTGGTGGTTTATGCAGACTTTCAACTTTATTGGATACTATAAAATTATACCTGTTTGTTTTCTCACCAGCGATTTATGAGGGATCAGCATCTTTGCCAATATTTATATATGTGAGACTTTAATATTTTTGCCCATCAGGTGGCTGTGTAGTGGCATTTCCTTGTGCTGTTAGTGGACATTTCCTTGATTACCCATAGGATTGAGGGGTGCCTGGGTGGCTGAGTTGGTTTAGCCTCTGCCTTCAGCTCAGGTCATGATCCCAGGGGTCCTGGAATTAAGACCAGCATTGGGTTCCCTGCTCAGTGGAAAGTCTGCTTCTCCTTACTCTCTTCCTCTGCCTCTCCACCTGCTCGTGCTTGCTCTCTCTCTCTCTCAAATGAATAAAATCTTAAAAAAAATTAAAAAAATACTAGTAAGATTGGACATATTTTCACACATTTATTGGCCATTTTTTTTTTCTTTTGAGCATTTAAAGCATTACATTGGGGTACCTAGGTGGCTCAGCTTATTGAGCTGAGGTCATGATCCCAGGTCCTGGGATCCACATCAGGCTCCTTGCTTAGCAGGAAGCCTGCTTCTCCCTCTGCGTGCAGCTCCCTCTTTCTCCCTCTGTCAAATAAATAAAATCTTAAAAAAAAAGGGGCGCTTGGGTGGCTCAGTTGGTTAAGCAACTGCTTTCAGCTCAGGTCATGATCCTGGAGACCCTGGATTGAGGCCCACATGGGGCTCCCTGCTCCGTGGGAGGCCTGCTTCTCCTTCTCTCACTCCCCCTGCTTGTGTTCCCTCTCTGGCTGTGTTTCTCTCTGTCAAATAAATAAAATTCTTAAAAAAAAAAAAGGCTTAAGTATTGTTGAAACTGGCAGACAGTGACCTTCTCCTGAGGCTTTGTAGCAGAGGTTGAACACTCACAGGTACTCAGCAATTAAACTACAGTAGCCCGGCCACTGCCCGCAATCCTGGTTTGGTTTCCCTTTCCGAGGTTTTAGTTTCCCAGAGTCAACCCCGACCCGGAAGCAGATGATCCTCTTCTGAAATGCGATCTGGTCACCTGACACCTAACGCTAGGTCACAATGCCTGTCATTCACCTTACTTCATCTCATCACATAAGGTGAGTACAGTACAAAAAGATATTTTGAGAGGGGGTGATCACAGTCACATAACTTTTACTACATATATTGTTATAATTGTTCTATTTTTATCATTATTGTTGTTAATCTCTTATTGTGCCTAATTTAAAAATTAAACTCAAAAGTTTCTACGTATAGGAAAATCATAGTATATATAGGTCGGTAGTATCTACAATTCAGGCATCCACTGGGGTGTAAGGATGTATCCCCCACAGCTAAGCGATGCTAGCTGTATCTTTCATTCTAAGTAAACTTGACCTGGAATGTCTCATCCAGTGGGCTGCTAATCGAGGGAAATTCTCTGTGGCTCCAGATTTATGGTGATATGTCTGAGGAGGGGTCTTTGGGTTAGAGCTGCCACCTGTTAGTGGGTCATGTCTCCTGGCAAAGTGAGAAAGCCCACATTAAGCTACAAGGCACTCTCCACAGCAAGCCCCACAGGAAGATGGGGACCTAAGTCTGAAGAGAAACTGTCTAAGTGACCCCTGTGTGGTGAAGTGCAGGGCAAGTCAGTGACCCTAGCTCCAGACTGAGGGGGTTCAGAGGATACCTAGGATTACCTGCTGGGGGTGTCAGAATTTTAGAAGGAGATCTAAGAGCACACAGTAGCAAAGGCATGGGTGATAGGATTTCAGGAATGGTGTGCTCCAGGGGATGTGAAGGTAGTACTATTCAGGTGGTCTAGAAAACTAAGTGGGAATACCAGGATGCCACTGAAGACACAAGTCCCTTTGGGATTTTCAGTCATGGAGTAACATGGCCAACTGGTTTTTCAGACTGAGTCTGCCAGGTGATCATGGAGAAGACATTGTACTGGACATACCCCCAAGTATACTCCACTCTGACCTACCCAAGAAGCTACACAGGCCCACAGTTCTCTAAAGCACAAAGAACTATCTTTTAAAAAGTATAATTTACCCATCTCACCTGTGGAGACAATGAAATCATAATAGAGGCTGTGGAAGGCCATCCCTTAACAAGTTTCTCCCTTAGGCATTGTGGAGGTAAGCTGTGGGCTGAGTAGAGGAAAGATTTCTTGGAAGATTGGGCCAACTCTGGGGCAGATACACTGTTGCTGTTGGGGGAAAGGGCCAGAAGCAACTGGAGGCTCTTTGTCTGGTTACCTTCATGGCTAACTAAGAGCTTTGTTACAGATTTAAAATTTTAAGTTTAGTGTTGAATTTATAATTTTTTTCTTTATGATTTATATTTGTCTTAAGAAATTGTCCCTGGAGGGGCGCCTGGGTGGCTCAGTTGGTTAAGCGGCTGCCTTCAGCTCGGGTCATGAACCCGGAACCCGGGATCGAGTCCCACATCGGGCTCCCTGCTCGGTGGGAAGCCTGCTTCTCCTTCTCTCACTCCCCCTGCTTGTGTTCCCTCTCTGGCTGTGTTTCTCTCTGTCAAATAAATAAAATGTTAAAAACAAAACAAAAAAGAAATTGTCCCTGGAGAGCCTGAGTGGTTCAGTCAGTTAACTGCCTTCAACTCAGATCATGATCCCAGAGTCCTGGGATCAAGCCCCATATCCGGCTCCCTGCTTGGCAGGAAGCCTGCTTCTCCCTCTCCCTCTGCCTGCCACTCCCCCTGCTTGTGCTCTCTTTCTGTATGTCAAATAAATAAATAATCTGTGTGAATATATTTTTCCATACTATCTTTTAGAACTTTTATAGTTTTTCTCTTTTATATTTTAGTAATTTTCTTGGAATTTTTTTTTTTTTTGATGTGATGTGAGAAAGGGATCCTATTTTGTTTTTTCTCCTAGAAAGAAGAAATTATCACATTGTTCTTCTCCCTACTCTTCTGGAGTACTAGTTGTACCCCAATTAAGTTGCTATAAATGCTTCTGAGCAGTTCTGTTTTTTTTGTTTTTTTTTTTTTTTAAGATTTT
>PITA01033807.1:0-12425 GCA_004023965.1 Spilogale gracilis | reverse complement strand
TTGGTTCTTGTAAGTCTTGGGCAAAAGCACAGCTCTCAGGGCCAGAATCTGAGCTAAGTCGCTTCTGTGCTCCAACCACACCACTCAGGGGTCATCGTGCAGACACTGGTGGGGACTCTCGGTAGATCGCTGGGTCCAGGCTGAGCTGACGGGAGGCTGACCAGGACGTCGGTGGGGCTGAGCTCCAGTCCTTGCTCTGCCAGTAGGGATTCCCTCATCCCCAGCAGGTCCCAGGCCCACGGGAGCCTCCGTTCTCCCGTCTATAAAACAGGAGAGCCCACAGCCCACAGCCCCGTCGTCTCCACTGTGTGGCATCTGCCGCGTCTGGAGAGTGAATGACGTTTGAAGGTCACATGCTCTGACCCACAAAACTGGCCCACGCACCAGTTCTTCTATGTTCTCTAAGTCATTCCTGCTCATCTCGCTTCTGATGGGTCCAGAGGGGTCCTGAATAATGTGGAATGAACTACTCTGCTGAGAAACAAAAACAGGAAAGCTTTGGTCTATGTATGGGGTTCGCCAGTGTCCATGGTGTGAACACTCCCTCCGTGGCTCATTTCCAACCACCCACATGATGCCACTGAATGGGGAGGGGAGGGAGGAGAGGCCCCAGCCCAGCGCCGGTGGGGGTCTCCCACGGAGGGAACGCGCTCACGGCTGGCTCAGTGTGAGATTGGTTCTCAGATATGAGAACATGAGCTGCTCGGGGGCCAGGCCCTGTGCTTCTGCTTTACCTAGACAGTCTCATGCCATTGTCCGCCGGGTCTGGAGACCCCGCTCCTCGGCACAGATGGCCGTGGGACCCGCCTAGGTCGTGTGGTCAGGGGTGGCGAGACGCAGCTGACGAGCTCGCGATGTCTGCCTTCCTGGCCCAGGCTCCCTGGCAATCTGCTACCCCAGATTTCAGCCTTGCTGTTTTCTTTCCGTTCTCGAGAGTTTTCCCAGCCTGCAGAAAAAGCGCCTTGAAACATGAAGCAAATCCTTTCCCGTTGGTTCTTTATTTTGAATTCATTTATCAGACTTCCTGACGGTGTTGTACTGCTTGCCCATTAGCGAACGCATTTATAAACACACTCGGGTGGTGTTTTTCTTGCACCAGAACTGCGGGTCTGTGCTATTTATGTTTCCTTTCTGCTTTGTTTTTGGGTTCATCCCATTAACAGGCTAGAGTGCAGACATATGGGTCTTACGTAAAAAAGTGACTTTCTAACAGCGTTTCTGAGATGAGGGAAAGTAACAGCCCTAAGTACAGGGAGCTATTTGGAGCAGAGAGGTCTTTAATGAGGGCGGCATCCCAGTGCTGAGCGACAGAGCGGCTCTCGAATAGCAGAAGCCGGGATCGTTTTCCCCTGGAAGGGTGTGGACATACACCAGCACGCCAAGCTGGTTTCTCAGGGAATTAAGCCCTCCACCCAAACTGGCAGAGGCACGAAACATTGGCCCCACCGAGCACAGTACAAAGTGCTTTGGAACACGAACGATTATCTAGGGAATCAGGCCTCACGCACCTTCCAAAGCGGGCGATTTGTGCCCTGCAGTGGGGGCAGGATGTCTGAAGGGTCTGAGTGCCCGGGTTACTCTCCTCAGCCCCACACAGACGGCCCCCAGGGAGAAGGCGGCCTCATGCCGTGGAACCTGATGTCAAATAAACTCGGGCTACGGAAACCCAGATTTGCAGAGAGGTAGCTTCGGGCAGAACCGGCTGTCTCGGGGACGGCAAAATGTAGCAGAAAGGGCATTTTCAATAAGCAACGACATTGTTGCTTCTGTAAGAGCGATAGCTATTCATTAAAAAAAAAATTTAAGTCATACATAAAAAAACAAGCAACAAATGACCTAAAATCCTCCCACGCAGAAATCATCATCACACCGTTGGTGATTTCCCTCAGAGTGGCATAAGCCAAGAACCATCTGGATGTGCCTGTGGGTTCTGGGGGTCAGGGATTTGGAGTGGGAGTTGGTATCTCGTCTCCACCATGTCGGGGCCTCAGTTGGGAAGAGGGGACAGTGGGGGGCTTGACGGGCCAGGTGCTGGAAATCCGTGGAGGCGACTTCCTTTGGCTGCATGGCGCCTGGGTGGTAAGGACGCCACGCAGAGACCCAGCTGAGCTCTGTAGGCTCGGCCGCTGAGTTCGGGGAGGGAGCCCCCCGAGGGGAAGGTCTGAACAGCAAACGGCCCAACAGACCATAGCAGAGGCCAGTCACACAGCATTGTGTCTGTTACACCCAGTCATGGGTGCAGGCCGAGCTCGAGGGGAGGGGAATCAGAAGGGCATTTGGGTTGGAGGACGTCCCTGTGATCGTCGAAAAACATGCTGTGTCCCAAGTGACCCTCTTTCCAGATGACCCTTCAGGCAGGTGCACACATGAGTGACAGCTGGCCAGGGGGATCCACAGCCAAGGAAGGATCCGGAGATTCCACAGATGGAAAAGCCTTCATAAGAACGGGATTGTCTCACGATGCTTTTAAAACCACGAACTGATAAATCTAACTGTGCTTGAGTGGAACAGAAGAAAAAGAAACTGTTGTAAAATGGGAAGACTTTTAACTATATTTTGTTTTTTAAGTGCAAGGGGTCTTCATTCCTAAATGAACTAAGAATGAGGAAATAAATGGCAAAAACTTTGAAAGCACAGAGTCCTTCTTTTTTGAAACGAGACAGTGAGGACTCACAGCTCCCTGTGAGGAGGGATGGGGAGCCTAGCTTCCGTGGGCTCTCACCCCACCTGCCCCACCTGCCAGGTTCTGCTGGGAGTGTTTATAGCCGGGTTGTTGATGGCATTGATGCTCAAGGACAACCAACGGTCCTCGAGTAGCGGACGAGTCTTAGTTCTGCGTTAACGGGATTCCGAGCCTGGTGGTCTCACGCGCGCACGTACGTGTCTCTGAGTGTGTGCATGCCTCACTCACTCACCCATTGTGGCCTCTCCATTCCTAGGTTCTTGTGGGGTTCTCTGCCTCCCCTCTTGGTCAGATGCCTCGTATCTGTGTGATTTTTATGAAGAAGGGCTCACAGGTGTCTTAGTTCCCAGGACTGAGAGGTTCAAGATCATCTTTACCCTTAAACATGCCTTTGGGGAGGATGAAAACGTCACCTTCATGCTCCTGTGGGTCTTGGATTCCCCTTCTGTGTGACGGAGGTCTTCACCATCCCCACCCTCAAAGGGCAGCTGTGGGCGGCGAGTGAGTGCTCCCACGTGGGCTGCTGTTGCCGGGGCTGCCGTGGGGGCTCTGACCTCCAGTCGGGGCAGCCGGGGTGCGTTACTTCAACGCTGCCCATCGAGGCCCTGGCCTTTCCACGGGTTCGCGCATAAAGGATGGTCGTGACACCCCTCCATGTCCCCGATCAGTTACCATGGCCTTATTGCAATTTAAAAAGATGTTTACTAAGTGTCTCTAACCAGTTGCACATAAAATAATGGAAGGAAAAGTATTCTAATTAAAGAGGAGTTTATTTGGGTTGTAAAGAGGGGCTAATCGTGCCCCAGATGCCACAGCGAGCAGGCTGTTAGTGAGCGCTGATGGGAGGGCTGAGCAGCAGTGGGTCAGCCTGGGGTCACAGAGGCCGGCCACCGGGCAGCCCCAGGCCTGCGCTTCGAGGGGGATGCCGAGGGCTCCCGAGGGCCTGCTCAGGCCAGGGCAGCCCGGACCAGGGATGGGGACACAGGGCCTCCTGCACGGCTGCCTGTGTCACAGGGCACATCCTGATGAACGGCTGCTTAGACTTTGCAGATGATCGTGACCCCACTTCCTCGCTGGAGGCGGTGAAGCCGGGGTCACCTACGTGAGAAAGATCTGAGGGCTGGTCTCAGTTCTGCACGCAGAGCCCGCTCTTCATCTGTAGAGTCGGGTAGGAATCCCTCTCCATCGTGTGGCTCACAGGCGAAGCCCAATGCTCCCATGGAGCCGGTGCTTGATAAAACGGTCCTTTTGTTCTTATCAGTAGTGGTGCATCCCTGTCCTTCACCCAACAGATGAGCTCCGAGTTCGTCTTGGGTGCTGGCTGTTGCTTACTGCCCTGTGCGTTTGATGCTCCCTAGAGACCTGGGAGCAGCAGGTAAATGGCCAGCGTCATGTCAGGGCATGTAAGGATGCTAGTGGTCTGGGTGAGGGGACAGATGGTGGTTTCAAAGGGACCACTAAGGAGAAAGCCCTTTAAACCGAGACTTGGAGGGTCAGGTGGGCAGCTCTCCCCATGGCCCTCTGCCTGGGTGGCCCCATGGGGCCATGAGTGAGGGCCATCCCAGCATCCTGCCCCCACCCCCATGGCAGCCGGGCTCTGCCAGTGATTCTTGCTTCTCCTCCAGCGGCACATGGTCTGTCCCCGCTTCTTCCAGGAGCTGCAGGTACTCCCCTTGTCCTTGAGGGTGGGAAGGAGGTTGCTACCATGCTCTGAGCTGCGTCTGTGTTGCTGCCATTCACCCAGGACGCTCCTCCATCGAGGGACTTCCTTGTTGCCCCACCCTCTTTGTGTGTCCCGTGGAGCAGAGCTCAAAAGTGAGCACAGACCCCCTCCATGTCCCAAGAGCCCTTTGTGTCGAAGCTGCCACCCTGGGTCCCCACACAGCAGCCTTGCACTGACCTCTGTGGGCTCCTCCCGTGAGGCCACCTCCCCTCCCCAGCTCTGCCAGAGGTGGGGAAGCCTCCGTCCTTCGCGGAACTGAAATAGACCAGATGCCTCTCCATCCTTGGGGTTGTGGAGATGAGGCTGAGGCTTCAGCAGCTCACCCTGCTTGTACTTGCTTAATAGGTGTGCTTGAGAATGATTCTTCCTGCCTTCTGCTGGGACGGTGTTCTGCATGATCCCCACTTCAATTCTGGTACAGGTTTCTTCAGATTTTCTCTGTCTTTGCTGATGTTTCCTGTTTTTTCTCTTGGCTACTGAGACATGTATTAAAACATCCCATGTGGCTGGGTCTGTTTGTTGCCGTTTCTCAAAGTCCCATCGCTGGGCGCACATAAATCCAGAATTTTTTGTTTTTAACCTTCCTGGTACACTGACAATTTTATTATGAACTGTTCCTCTTTATCTCTCAAGTTTTTTCACTTAAAGTCTACTTTAATAGTAATATAGTTTCCCAACTTTGGTAAGTTTTGGTATGCCATATATATGTATTTACCCAAAAATAAGTAAACATGCTGTAGATCTGTCTCTTGCAACACAATACGGGGTGGTTGGGTCTTTTTTATTTTTTTATCCAGCTTGCCATCTTTATCTCTAAATGGACAGTTTAGTGCCATTGCATTCTTGCCTGTGACATGGAGGGACCTTGAGGACATTAGACAAAATGAAATAAGGGAGCTCCAGAGGACAAATACTGCATGATTCCACTTACACGACGTCCCTAAACATCGTGGAGTCAGACTCCTAGAAGCGAGGCTGCCAGGAGCAGAGATGTGAGGAGGCGTTTTTCAGTTTGTGGGATGTTTCAGCTGTGTGGAATGAACGAGTTCTGGAGGCCCCCTTGTATAGCCCGGGTCTGTATTCAGCAATACCGAGCTGTGCACTTAAATATTTAACTTTACTTTCCAAAGAGTATTTTCACTGAATGTAGTATTGGCACTTTAAATCTATCACTCATTGTATCTTCGTTTTCATTGCTTTTTGTTGAAAAGTTGACAGTCATTTTAATAGGTGTTTTTTTAAGAAAAAAAAATTTTTTTATCATCAAAAAACCCTTTGTTTATGGTTATCAACAATTTGCTATGGTATGTTTTGATGGTGATTTTGTTTTATTTTTTCCTGGTTGGAATTTGTAAGGCTCCTTGCTTCTGTGGCTTGATGTCTTTCTCCAACTTTGGTAAATCCCGAGCCAGTATCTTTTCTATTTTTCTTTCTGACTAGTTCAGTCACTTACCTTCTTTTGGGACACTGGCTATGTGCATGTGAACCTTTTCCTTGGGTTCCTTCTATTTTGTGCCCGTTCTTCTATATTTTCCATGCTTTTGTACTTCTATTATTTATTCCGGACTTTTTATTTTGGCAGCTATCTTCTATTTTACTAAACCTCTCTTCAGCTGTGTCTAATTTTCTCATAAACCCACCCACTCAGTTTCATTTTCATAGTTGGACGTTTCAGTTTTTAGAATTTCCATGTTTTAAAAAAGGAGTTTCCACTTCTATACTAAAGTTTTCAGTTGTGTCCTTTATCTCCTTGATCCTTATGACAGTTACTTAAAAGTATATGTCTGGTAACTCCAGTTTTAGGGCCCCTGTGATTCTTTATCTATATTCTGTTGTTTCTTTTGTTTCTGTTCATGTTGTCTCAACTCCTATATACACTGCTTCTTGTGTGTCACATGTTGTGTGATTAAAGTTTGAAGAAATCAGGTGAGGCTTGGATGTTTTATTTTTCAGGGATAATTCTACATTTATGTTGGTGCTTTTTAGCACTAGAGATCTGGGATCACTTCAGTTCACTTCTGGATGCTGAGATGATAACACACACCCTATATTCCCACCAGAAAGTTTGCCTGCTTCCATTCACCATGACTCCTCATTCAGCCTTTTGGTATCCCAACCGAAGCCAGAGGGATTCATCAGGATGCATTCCTGTTGTCTTAGGTCCACAAGGGTGTGAAAGAACAGCCCAGTCAGCCTCTCTATGAATCTCTCTCGTATCAACAAAGTACCCCTGGGTATAAAGAAGCTACAAACATAGGCTTGACTCCATTTTCTTATAGATCCTGGCCTGCTAGTTTTTCCTGCCTTACTAGTTTTCTCATGACTTTTTGTTTGTTTGTGTTTTGGGGGTTTTTTAGACAAAATTATAAAATATATATGATATGAAAATCACTATCTTAACCATTTTTAAATATACAGTTTGGTGTTATTAAATCTATCCATAATGTCATGCAAGCATCATCACCATCCTTTTCCAGAACTCCTTTCATCTTGAAGAACTCCATACCCATTAAATGCTCACACCCCATTCCCCCATTACTCCAGCTCCTGGAAACCACCATTGTACTTTCTGTCTCCCTAGTTTTGACAATTCTAAGTATCTCACCTAAGTGGAATCATACAATTTGTCTCTGCAATTTGCTTATTTCATTTAGTATCATGTTCTCAAGGTTCACCCCCATGTGTCTGACTTTCCTTCCTTTTAGGAATGAGTAATATTCCACTGTATGCATGTGCCATATTTTGCTTATGCATTCATCCATCCGTGAACTTGATTGCTTATGCATTTCAACCCTTGTGAATCATGCTTCTATGAGCATGGGCATACAAATCTCTCTCTCTCTCTCTCTTTTTATTAAGTAGGCTCCATGCCCAGCATGGAACCCAATGTAAGGCTTGAACTTATGACCGTGAGATCAAGACCTGGGCTGAGATTTAGTTGGACACTTAACTGACTGAGCCACCCAGGTGCCTTTAGTATACAAATATATTTTTATTTTTTTATTTTTTTTTTTAAAGATTTTATTTATTTGATAGAGAGAAACACAGCGAGAGAGGGAACACAAGCAGGGGTAGTGAGAGAGGGAGAAGCAGGCCTCCTGCCGAGCAGGAAGCCCAATGTGGGACTCGATCCCGGGTCTCCGGGATCATGACCTGAGCCGAAGGCAGTCGCTTAACCAACTGAGCCACCCAGGCGTCCCTACAAATATATTTTTAAGACCCTGCTTTTAATTATTTTGGAGAAAAACCCAGAAGTGGAATTTCTGGATCATACAATAGCTCTGTTTTTACTTTTATGAGGAACTGCCATTTTGCTGCATTAGTGGTACCATTTTACATTCCTACTAATGAGGATTCTGGTTTCTCCACATCTACTTCAGTGCTTGTTATTTTCTGTTTTCTTGATAGGGGCCATCCAGATGGGCGTGAGTTCATATCCCACTGTACTTATGATTTGCATTTCCTTAATGATCAGTGATGATGAACATCTTTTCACATGCTTATGACCATTTGTATGTCTTTGGAGAAATGTCTATTCATGTTCTTTGCCTATTTTTTAAATTGAGTTTTCTGTTGCTGTTGACTTTTAGGATGTCTTTATATATTTGGATATTAGTCCCTTATCAGATACATGATTTGCAAATATTTTCTCCCATTTTGTGAATTGCCTTTTTACTCTGTTGGTACACAACATTTTAGAACTTTTATGGAGTCTGTTTTTTTTCTGTCCCTTTGGTTATATCCAAGAAATCATTGTCAGATCCAACATCATGAAGCGTTTGCCCTATGCTTTCTCCTAAGAGTTTTATTGTCTAAGGCTTACATTTAGGTCCTTGATTTACTTTGAGCTCATTTTTGTACATGGTGGATGGTAAGGGTCCAATTCCTTTTATTGCTTATGGATATCTAGTTATCCCAGTACCTCTTGTTGAAAAGACTGTCTTTTCCCCTATTGAATGGTGTTAGCACCTTTGTCCCAAATCACCTGACCATATATGCAAGGACTTATTTTTGGTCTCTTGATTCTATTCCATTGGTCCATACATCTGCTTTTATACTGGTGCCCCACTGTTTTGATTACTGTAGCCTTCTGATAAGTTTTGAAATCATGAAGTGTGAGCCCTTCAGCTTTGTTCTTCTCTTGCAAGATGTTTTCTTCGTTGTTTGGAGTCCCTTGAGGTTCCATGTGAATTTTAAGATGAGTTTTCCCAATTCTACCAAAAAAATCACTGGAATTTTTTTAGGGAGTGTGTTGAGTCTGTCATTGCTTTGAAGAGTATCAACAACTTAAAAATATTAGCTCTTCCAATCTTGAACATGGCATTTTAAAAAATATCATCTTTAATTTTTTCAACAATGTTTTATAGTTTTTTTGTTTGTTTGTTTAAGTCTTCTACCTCCTTGGCTAAACTAATTCCTGAGTGTTTTATCCTTTTTGATACTATTGTAAATAGAATTGTTTTCTTAAAGATTATTCATTGTTAGTGTATAGCTATGCAACTGATTTCTGTGGGTTGACTTTCTACTCTACTAATTTGCTGGATTCATTTATTTGCTCTAAGACTTCTTGCGTGTGGAATCTTTGGCGTTTTCTACTTAGAAGATTGAATTATCTGCAAATGATTTTATTGTATTTTAATTTGATTTTATTTAAAATTACAGAGATACATTTACTTCTTTCTTTCCAATTGGAATACCTTGTGTTTATGTTTCCTTGCCTGATTGCTCTGGCTAGAACTTCCAGTACTCTGTTGAACGTACCCTGATGAGAGTGGGCACCCTTGCCTTGCCTCGACCTTAGTCCTTTACCATGGGGTATCAAATTTGCTGTTGGTTTTTCATATATGGCTTTTGTTATGTTGAGTGGAGGTAATTTCCCTCTCTTCCTAATTTTTGGAATGTGTTTTCTCACAAAAGGGCATTGCATTTTGTCAAAAGCTTGTTCTGTATCATGAGATGATCGTGTCTCCCCTCCTCATTCTGTTAATGTTGTATATTACATTGATTGATTTTCATATGTTGAATCATCGTTGGATCCCAGCAACAAGCCTCTAAGTCTGGTTGGCAGACCCCTGGGGATCCCCAAAACAATTCTGTAGGCTCCACCTCTTGAGATGTAAATTGTGTTCTTCCCTGAACTGCATTTGAATTTAGAGATAAAAATAATTGTGGATAAAACTGCTAACGCCCTTGAATGAATCCCGGTAGTGACTCTCAGTTCTGATGAGCGGTTGTTGTATTCTGTACCTCGAAACATTCACAGTAAAATGAAACTGTCAGTTTCACTCAAGAATGCCCTTCATGAAGCTGGTAAACCTCTAGTTTTATTTAGTCCTGATCCTTGGGGACACACGGTGCGACTACTCTCTGTGGCCCATCAGGACGTGCATGCAGAACGCTCTCGCTACACGCTGAATACAACGGCACTTGAGTTGTGAGCTGAACCGGCTCTCGTTTTCTCGGAACACGGTCTTCTCCTGAAAGAACGACTGACAGACAAATTATGATCATTTGAGCTTGTGCGCTCAGCACACATTTTCTCAAACATGGAAGAAGTGCGCTTGTCACTTCAAGGAAACAACTGACAATAGTAATTGTAATAATATTGATAAACTCTGAATTTTCAAATGAAAGTTAGGAGTTCGTAACATTTGCATCCGGTACCGTGAGCCTGCCAGAGCCCCAGCGCTCGGAGACTTCTCCAATACGATTACTGGTGCTATTAACAAATGTGACTTCTTGATACTGAATAATGAAACACACCAACATTTAGACAATCTGCAGGGCTCTGCGAAGTGACAATTTCCAGATGGTGAGTGCATGATGTTATAAAACCACGTGTGACTCCAAGGTCCACCCAGAGTGCAAGATGCAAGAGATTTTGATCTGCTTCTGGTCAGCCCTGCATGGTCCTGTTTGGTTTCTTCTTTCTTGGAGCCCCTGACTTGATGCTAATGTGTATCAGAGAGAGAAAATGAGGAAAGGAAAGGGCTTGGCTGAGGTTGCCCACGGGCTGAGACAAGGTTGGGAGGACTGAGGTTCCTGGGCTCACCGTCAGTAATTCTGGAGAATACAAAAAGGGCAGCCCCTGCTTCTTGCTGAGCCTCAGAGGGTGGCTTTGCTGGGTCTCGGGGTGCAGCAGGTGGGACTGAGCTGGGGACTGACACTCGGGGCAGGCAGAGCACATGGGCCCGGCAGGTCGGGGAGGAGACCTCATCTTCCTCAGCAGGACCGGATTCTCTAGCTGATCTTAAGGGGTGGGTGAGACACTCTGCCCATGTAGCCAGGGTGTGGGTGGGCATTCGTGGAACACTGAGCCTATAGAGCTGAGCCTGGAGTCTTAGAGTCAGCATAGGGGGAGGACGGGACGGGTGGGAAAAAAGGGTCATCTGTGCCCAGGGCTGGAAGTGTCCTTTCTGAAGCTGGGCAGCCTGGGTCTTCAAAGGTGAACTGATGTGCCAGGGAGCCCCACTTTCCCTCCCCATCCCAGAAGGGCTCTCATCAGAAGTTTTAAGTGGCAAAGCCTTGGACGTGGTCTTGAATATTTAACCGTGAAACAGTGTGGGGCCCTCACATGGCTGGGGAGGAAAAGGGGCGCTCAAAGGCATCCAGGCATTTTCTGGCAGGCGGCAGAACCTGGACGGGAACCCAGGCCCCAAACTGCCACTAAGCCTGCGCACCTCCTCCCTTTCGGCTGGCTGTCAGGTGGTGGCGGCTTGATCGGAAGCCGAGCAGTGACGGCCTTCCAGAGTGGCTGCTGGTGGTTATGCTGGGGGCGTTGGGATGTAGCCGGGATTGGAGTGTCCAAAGTATTTTCCAGGAAGCCACGCCAGGGCCTGAAGCTCTGAGCCCTGGATTTCCTCTGAGCCCAGGCTTGATGAGGGCTCCCGGCGCCCTCGGGCAGAGCGACACTCACCCCCAGCAACCCGGCTGGGCGAAGGCTCTCCACCCCAGCCTGGTAGTCCTCAGCTTAACGGCCTCTTGTGGGCGCATTAAAACATTAATCCCATCACGGTCTGGCCATACCTTTCATCTGCTGCAAGTAAGTGCAGTGTGATTCTATTTTATGGATGACGGCCCTGGCAGTGCAGCTGACGGGGCGAGCGACTGCGGGGAGGCGCCAAAGGCTAAGAGCATCAATCCCATCTGTAGAGTGCCTCCCCGTGAAACAGGCAGGCAGCTTTCCAGGTCCTGGGACCCGGCACTCCGCATGGGGCCACCTCTTCACCCTGCGGGGGATCCGGCAGTTGTCTACTTGTGAATCGAAGCCAAGTCTCTACCTGTTGGCTGTGTGACCTTAGGCAGTGAGTTAACCTCTCTGAGCCTCCTCAGATCCTAGGAGGATGAGCTGTGTGCATAGCCTCTGCCTGGTGCTTGGGACGCCGCAGGTCACTGTTTTTCCTCACCCTGCAGCCCGTAGAGCCCTGCTCAGGACTGTCCTATGGACTGAAGTTTTGAGGGAGCCCCTGAGTGCAGGGTAGGGGGTAGGTGCCCAGAGGTCTAGGAACTCATTGGCAGTCGAAAGCTTTGCTTCCTTTCTGATGTCACCAGACACATTGGAAAATGCCCTGAAGGGGCGAATGTTGTTGTGGTCAGTAGAATAATTCCCCGAAGGTGTCCGTGTCCTCGTGCCTGGACCCCGGGACCCTGCTGTCACAGGACAAAGGGGAAGTATGGTGTGGGCAGGATTGGAGTAGCCAGTCGGCTGGCCCCAGGTGGCATTCCCCAGCTAGGTCCCGTGCAGGCAGGACGCTTAGAAGAGGGAGGGTCAAGGTCAGAGGGAGATGCACACACACTCTGCCTGCCCTGCTGGTTTTCAGGGTGCAAGGGGCTGGGAGCGAGGAATGAGGGTGCCTCCGGGACCTGGAAAAGGCAAAGAAGGGGTTCCTCGCCGTAAGCCTCCAGAGGGAAGGCAGCCCTGCCGGCACCCTGATGTGAGCCCTCTGACACCCCTTTCTCATGGCTAACCTCCAGAACTGCAAGGTAACGTGTGTGTGTGTGTGTGTGTGTGTGTGTGTG
>PITA01033806.1:0-12308 GCA_004023965.1 Spilogale gracilis | reverse complement strand
GCTAGGCAACACAGATACCGAGACAATGGTGGACCAGGAAGGTAGAGGAACTCATGAGTATTTTAATGTGAATTCTTGTCACAGTAGGGAAGGCTGACAAGCCCTCCCATAATGGGAAATGGCAGAAATGAAGATATGATGGACTGACAGGTGAGGCATCTTGATTTGTTTGTCTACTATACACTATTCTTCCATGATGTAGTTAATATTTTTAATGCTAAATAAACTGTTTACCCGAGGAAAGATTTTTCCAACTTTCTAGCTTGTATTTGATGACACTCCTAATGGAAGGTACGATTCCAGAGTGTATTAGACAGCTATCACAGGTAGAAGCAAAGCTTGATTATCAAAGCAGTGAGAATATGGTGTATTCTGACTTAGAAACAAGGACTCAATTCCTCAGTCACCTATCAAAGGAATTTGGCTGTCACTTAAAAGTGAAATTTATTTGATAGATGATGGTGATGTGAAAGTATATTTCTTACTTAGTTTTTTCATGGAAGTAAGAACACTGTTCATTTTAGGAATCCTATAGATTTTAAATATTTGGTGTGCATGGTTTTACTCTAGATCCTCACAGTTTTTAGAATTCATGTTTTATCTTTTCTATTACAAAAAAAAGTTGAATGGAAGACAAAAAAGCTTCCCCCCCCCAAAAAAAAAAAAAACTGTTGGAGGAAGCTGGAAGATTTTTTAAAATTAGTTTAAGGTTAGAAGAGCCAAAGGAGTCAGGAAATGGTTGACATTAATTGTGTCAAAGAATCTGTAGCAATTTATTTATAATAAAGTACATATCAGAATTGATGGTTAGTCATCAATTGTCAATAATTATTGCATAGGAAATTTTTTTAAAAAGATTTTTATTTATTTATTTGACAGAGAGATAGATCACAGGTAAGCAGAGAGGCAGGCAGAGAGACAGGAGGAAGGAGGCTCCCGGCCGAGCAGAGAGCCCAATACAGGCCTCCATCCCAAGACCCTGAGATCATGACCTGAGCTGAAGGCAGAGGCTTAACCCACTGAGCCACCCAGGTGCCCTAGATAGGGAATTATTACCGTATTGTCTTTATTTGAAGAGCCCAAAATACTGAACATAGAGTAGCACTTTATTATACTCATGCTATTAGACGTTCACAAGATTGTAAGAAGTACCACATTTTACATGGAGTAAAATTATATATATAGTTGAATATATATATATGCATATATATATATATATATATATATAGTACAATGTCTTTTCAGTCTAAGACTAGCAGCTAGCCAGGTTCCCCATAGAATATGAACTTAATAATGTATAAGTCCCACTCCCATACTTACCCCATTCTCACAGAGTGGCTTAAATTGACTTAGATTCCAAAGTAATTCAAACTGAGTGATCATCTAACTGGCCAGAAGATCTAGTGATTTAGAAGAGTCAATATGGATGACTACCAAGAAGGACCAAAGCAAGGGAAAAAAAGAAAAGTTCCCCATAGTAACCTTATGCATAACATAACCTCACCTGTGACTCTCAGAATTTATAAAAGATCATCAGCTCAATTCCACTTCTGTGTATAGACTCCAAATAACTGAAAGTAGGAACCTGAACAGATACTTGTACACCAGTGTTCCTGGTAGCATTATTCACAATAGCCAAAAGGTGGAAGCCACCCAAGTGTCTGTCAACATATGAATGGATAGAACAAATTGTGGAATATTACTCAGCCTTCAAGAGGAATGAAATTCTAATATTTGCTACAACATAGATGAACCCTGAGAACATTATGCTGGGTGAGATAAGCAGGCACAAAATAGGACAAATGCACGATTCTACTTATATGAAGAGCCTAGAGTAGTTACATTTATGGAGATGGGAAGCAGAATAATGGTCACCAGTGGCTGGAGAGGAGAGGATGGGAGAGTTATTGCTTAAACAGAACAGGAGGATGAAAAAGTTCTGGAGATGTGTAAAGAAGTCTGGAGTTGTGACAGTTGCACAAGAATGTGAATGTACTTAATTCCACTGCACTATAGACTTAAAAATGGTTAAAATGGTAAATGTGTACTTTTTGCCACACACAAAAAATAATATTCATTTAACTCAGCACTTGGATTATTCTTTGCTGGAATTTCACCTTTTTGTTTATTTCTCTCCAACCCTAGGTTCAAAAGTTCAATAGTGGCATCACAAGTCTTAATTTAAATTCTGGTGGGATACCACAAGGTCAGTTTAGTAATTTCCTGTCCTGGAAATATTTCTTTATGTTGTTTTCTTGAAGCATTATTTATTTATATGTTCACTTGCTAAGGCCAGCCACATGCTTGGGGCAATGATGAGATGTCAAGAAGGAAGTCCAGTTTCTCTTGCCCTGGTTGGAGCTTGTAGGACAGATGGCATGGTAGAGACAGCAGGTCCACAAACTGGACAGATGGCCCCATCTTTATTCTGAAGTAGAATGCAAGTTGGTATTTGATTCAGTTATATCAGACTATTGTTGAGTCTAAGTTTCTGGTTATTGAGGATGAAATGAGAGTCACAGAGATCTCTTAGGAAAATAGGTAAGCAAGAAGAATGGAGGAAGTGTGCTTATAGGCATGGTGCCCCCAGAAGACCAAGGGAACAAGTATCTAAATATCCTTGGATGCTATGCCTATTCACATTCCAGTTTCCCATTAGGGGGTTAGCAGCTTCATTTCTTAGCTAGGTGAATAGCCATGACCCTCAGGCACCCTTCAGACTTCAGTCATAACCTTCACAGAAGATCACTTTGTTTCATTTGAAGTCAGATCTAAAAATAGACTGGATTTAGTGGGTATGAAGGTGAGTACTTCAAGTTTGGTAATTGGTTTAGATCTAAGCTATAAGAAGTGAAGAGGGCAAAAAGGTTGATGGGACTGGCTTGGAGAAGAGCTTGAATTGTTTTCTAGGTTTGCATTAGAAATCCTTATCTTATGCCTTCCCCTTCACCTCCTGTCTTGACTACTAATCAGAACTCTAAAGAGTTTTCTTTTATTCACCTCTAAGCTCCTACTTTTTCTCTATGTCCTAAGAAATCCCCTGGAAAATGGCATATCACATTAAAAGTTACTATGTAGCCCTTGACTTCTGGAACACATTCTCTCCAGTTTTGGTTCCTAAGAGATCACCTCCCATTTGTAATTAACCTCAGGTCATAAGCATGTGTGCTCAACAGTATAGGCCATCTGCAGTGTCTCAGAGACAGACACCCTTCCAAGATACTCATCTTTCACTTCTCAGAAGTTTGTATTCTATCCTTGGACACATATCCAGGAATACATACCCATTTTTTCAAGAAAAACGAGTAGTATGGGTCATTAGGGTTTGTATTTGTTGTGTTTTTTAAAACACTATTATATTGTAAAATTGACCTTTTTCTTGGGGTATACATTTCTATGAATTTTATCTTAGGTCATTAGGTTTTGTTAACTTTGGCAGTGCCCATGAGCTGAATCTCTAGTTGATAAATAATAAATGGATGAATAAAATTTAGGAAAGTTAAAATCTCCCTAAAATATAATTTGTAAATGTGGTAGAAGATGATAAAAACAGAGGCCTTTGGTTCTATTTTGTATATATTTGAGGATTTTTTTGTGTTAGAAGATCAATAAATATTTGTTAAACAATGACGTCTGTTCATAAGAGTATAACAGAAAAGGACCACAGGGGTCCCTGGGTAGTGCAGTCCGTTAAGTTTCCGACTCTTGGTTTCAGCTCAACTCATGATCTCAGGGTTGTGGGATCAAACCCAGCATCAGGGCTGCATGCTCAATTGGGAGTTTGCTTGTGATACTCTCTCCCTCTCCCTCTGCCCCTCCCTCCTGTGCTCCCTGTTTCTCTCTCTCTCTCTCTCTCTCTCTCTCTCTCTCTCTCGTAAATAAATAAATAAATCTTAAAAGAAAAAGAAAAAGACTATGAAACAGAGGCTTTGCTTTCCCTAAATTTACTACTCTTTCAGAACAGAGGAAACACGCACACATAATATTTAAAAAATATGAGATAAGTTGATTAAGCTCCCCAAACAATAGAACAACATATAAAGACCATAAGAATTCAGAGGAGAAGTCATTAAGGGTCAAAATGGGGAAGTTTCTTTGAGAAGATAGAATTTGGGGCAAGGCTGATTGATAATAGTGCATTTGTCCATTATTAGCCCTTCCACTCTCGTGGGCTCTGACAGCCTTAGAATAGGTACCAGATTATTCTGTGCTGAGGACGACCCCATTCTAGTCACCAGCTAGTCTTACTGGTTTCTTTCTTTGTAATGATAGGAAGTAATGAGTCAATCACAAATGCTTCTGGGAGGAATAATCCGATTTATTTATTAGTTTAAATCAAGATTGCCAAAATATAATGGAATCAGCAACAAGCAGCATTGCAGTCCCTGGGACACTTCTTAAAATACAGATCCCTAGGGGCGCCTAGGTGGAGCTCAGTTGGTTAACTGACTGCCTTTGGCTCAGGTCCTGATGTTAGGGTCCCAGGATCGAGTCCTGCATTGGGCTCCTTGATCAGCAGGGAGCTTGCTTCTCCCTCTTCTTCTGTCCCTCTGCTTGTGCGCGCGCTCTCTCTCTCTCTCTCTCTCTCTCTCTCTCTGTCAAATAAATAAATAAAAATCTTTTAAAAAATCTTTAAAAAAAGTAATATAAAAATACAGATCCCTAAGCCCCAGTCCAGACCTGCTGAGTGAGAATATCTGAGGTGGAACCCAAAATTGGCAGTCTGCAAAGCTCCCCACGTCACGCTAATGGACACTCAGGTGTAAGAACTGATGAGGTAAAACTGGGGGGACAATGGCAAAACTCTGATTTTATCAAGAAATAAACATTTCTACAGCTCTATAAACAAGTGAATCACTGACTGTTTTGTTTTCTTCCTTCTGAAATATTTTAGCATTGCTTGATGACTTATTCTAGGCCACTATATGGAGTTAGGGCTGGTAAGGTACTCTGGAACCTTCCCACACTATGGCCGGCAATAATGGTGATATCTGTGACTTGGAACGGATTTGCCATGCAACACAGGAGGCTTCGTTTGGGATGGGCATCAGCTTATTATTTGCCATCTCTTCCTCTCCTGATTCTTGGCAGTCACAATTCAAATCATACCATCTCTTATCCTTGAGTTAGATTTTACTACACTCAGCTGGCACTACCTTAATGGTATCTACTTTTTTTTTAAGATTTTATTTACTTATTTGAGAGAGAGAAAACCCAACCAGGGAGAGGGGCAGAGGAAAAGAGACAAGCAGACTCCCTGCTGAGCCAGGACCGCCCCCCCCCTCCACACACACACACACACACTCCCTGCCCCCCGCATGGCTGGATCCCAGGGCCCTGAGACCAGGACTCAAGCTAAAGTCAAGCTCAACTGACTGAGCCACCCAAACACCCCTTAATGCGATCTACTTCACTGAACACAGCACTACCAACCCTTGAGAGGAATAATTTCTCTACCAGCAGCTTTCAGGGCTTCGGTAATTGGTATAGATAATATTATACCAATGAAAGATTCCCTATGAGGGCTTTTGGAGTCTGAACCCAGACAGGCTCTATCTGTAAGTGAAGCAACAAGGGCAGGCAATCTCTTGGCTATTAGCACAAGGGCAAGGCACATCCACAAACCTAGAGCAGGGAAATGAGCAAGAGAGTCTTAGTTATTAAGAACTTGTCAGGGGCGCCTGGGTGGCTCAGTGGGTTAAAGCCTCTGCCTTCGGCTCAGGTCATGGTCTCAGGGTCCTGGGATCGAGGTCCGCCTCGGGCTCTCTGCTCAGCAGAGAGCCTGTTTCCTCCTGCCTCTCTGCCTACTTGTGATCTCTCTGTCAAATAAATAAATAAAATCTTTAAAAAAAAAAAAAAAAGAACTTGTCAAAACCTTCGCTGGAAGAGTTGCCAAATATTCCTCCTGACTTCCAAGACTAAAATGAGGACATGGAAGTAATAGAATTCAAACTTGTGAATTCTCTGGCTGTGAAACAGGATAACATCACCTACAAGTCGAGAACGCTTATGGGGGAATTGTGACTACACCAGTAAAATACTTAAAGAAGTCTCCAGACCCACAGGTGCTGTTTATGTTCATCTGTTCTGGCCAATGCTCCTTCATTAGCTAAAAGCCCTGTTCACCATCAAGCCTCTTCCTTTTGTAACTTTCTTATTCTGAAAAATTTCAAACACACAGAAAGGGAGACAGAATCATAGAATGAACACCTATGTACCAATATATCCAGCTCCATAAATTTCAAATCATGGTCAGGCTTATTTTATCCTTATTCTCACCACTTTCCCCTTCTTGTATGATTTGAAATCAAATCTCAGATGTGGCATCAATTTATCTGTAACTATTTCAGGATGTATTTCTCAAAGATAAGTGCTTAAAAATAATCATGATACCTTGTTCACATTCAAAATTAACAATAATTCTAAATATCCTGTCAGCATTCAAATTCTCGGTGGTCTCATAGCTGTAGGTGCTTTAGTAGTTTGTCGAGTCAGGATGCAAAGTGGTTGATATTTTTCTTAGGTTCTTTTAACCTATAGATTTCCTTCTTCTAATTTTTCCTATAGTTTATTTGCTGACGAAACGGGCCTGTGTCTTACACAATCCCCGCTTCTCAAGCTGTAATGCATACAAATTACCTGGCCCTTGATCAGATGCAGCTTCTGAGTCAGTAGGGGGTCTGCCTAAGAACATGCATTTCTGCTTGTTGCTGTGGCTGCTGCTGTCTGACCCACCACACTGAGTATGCAGACTGCCTCAGAGCTCACAATCTGGATTTTGCTGCTTGACTCCTTCTAGTGTTGTTGTTGTTGTTGTTGTTTTAAGATTTTTTTTTTAATTTATTTGACAGAGAGAAACACAGCCAGAGAGGGAACACAAGCAGGGGGAGTGAGAGGGAGAAGCAGGCTTCCCGCTGGGCAGGGAGCCCAATGTGGGACTCGATCCCGGATCTCCAGGATCATGGCCTGAGCTGAAGGCAGTCGCTTAATGACTGAGCCACCAAGGTGCCCCTCTAGTGTGTTTTAACATGCTTCACTGATCTCTGAATTCTCTAAATTAGTAAATTGAATCCAGAGACTTGATCAGATTTAGGTGTTTGTTTTTTTTTAATAAGTAGTGTTTTGTTCTCCCATCAGGAAACGCATAAAACATAATGCTTGATTGTTTCTTCCTTTGAAATATTAGTAGCTTGACCTTGAAAGCCAACATCCATTAATTCATCAATTATGATATTCTAATTTTCTCATTTCTTTTTCATGTTTTACTTAGACTATTACCATAAAAACCAATCTCCCCTTCATCTACTATTTAGTTACCTAGTGGTATAATTCATGTAAGAATCCCAGGGGATAAAAATTAGATTTTTTTCCCTTTAATTACTAATTTTCAAAATGAGCTGGTTTACTAGTATCTTCTAATAGTGAGTAGTTAGGGTTGTGTTTTTTTATTTGTTTGGTGCTAATTTTCATTACTGTTGGCTTCAGATTTATTATGCACCTTTGGATCTAAACATATCTGATGCATTTCAATCCATTTCAGTTTTTATCTTCATATGAAAGACCCTTCAAGTTGGTCTCTGTGTCCTTTTGACACAACCCTAGTAGTGTTTGATTGATTTCTTGCTCTTCTGTATGACAAGATGTTCTGGGCTTGACTTGTATTACATTTTCTGATCCAAATCTGTAATTAACCACTGCTCCAAAAACCATTATTTCTTTTTGTGGAAAATGATATTTTTAGATAGTTATCTGGGCACCATATTGCCCATTGCCACTATATTAGTATAGTCGAAGCTCCTTTTTTTTCTTTTTTTAAAGATTTTATTTATTTGACAGAGAGAAACACAGCCAGAGAGGGAACACAAGCAGAGGGAGTGAGAGAGGGAGAAGCAGGATCCCTGCGGAGCAGGGAGCCTGATGCAGGGCTCGATCCTGGGTCTCTGGGATCATGACCTGAGCTGAAGGCAGTCACTTAACCAACTGAGACACCCAGGCGCCCCTAGTCGAAGCTTCTTAATCCCCAAAATATATTCTCTAGTGTTTTCACATGGGAAGATAAATAGACAGATATTATTATTACATTGCTCAGAAAATAGTGCCTTGTCTCTACTATAACTAATTTCAGAAAGATCATATAAATAAAAATAGTTATAATCTGTTTTATTAAAAGTACCGTTTAAACAAAAAGCATCGTCTTTCAAATAGTATTTTCCAATAAACAGTCAGGACCGACCTTAGACAAATTACTTAACTTCTAAATCCAGTTTCATGCTCTGAAAAATACTTTCTCCATAGGGCTATTAATAACAAAGCTATCATTTACTAAGTATTTCCTGGAAGCCAGACACTTTACGTATATTTTCTCATTTAATCCATATAGCGTATTTTCAAATAAGTAGTGTTTGACTCACTTTCCGAGTGAACTTTCCCAAGGTGACACAGCCAGTTAAGTGGCAGAGTCAGTACCTTAACAGAGGTCTTGTTGAGTCCATGCTTTAATCTAGAGTATAGGGTGGCGAGTAAATGAGAGAAAAAAATATGATGTCAGTGCCTGACCAATGGTGTTCAATGAAAAAATAGATGTCAGGTAACAGAAGTGGCCTTGGTATATGTGTGCTTTTCATTTGGGCTGGGAGATGGGAGAGTGGACAGGGGAGAGGAGTCTGGCCAGCTTTCCGCTTCACTAGGGTTTCTGGCCTGTTGACACTTCTCTTGCTAATTTCCCACATTGGTTCTAACCTATATGTCCACCATGACAGATGTTCTCATGTCAGAGCTCAAGGTCAGCCCTCAAGAGTTCAGGCTGGTACCTTCTCTCATGTTGTCTTCTGAATATGCTCAGCAAGTAGCAGGAGTCCAGAGGCAAGCCCGCGTTGGCCTCTTCCCCTTACATCATGTGTCATTAGCTGCTACACAGCTCTTTGTTCAAAACAAAACTCATAAAACTGACAGATTCATCTGCTAATGTCAGGAGGCATCAGAGCCAATTACAGGAAACCTCCAAAAGGCAAGTAGGGTCACTTTCACAAAATGGGATGAAGAAAAGGAAAATAGTCTTGTCATTAAAAAGAACAAATACATTTTCTTCTCAGCAGGCCCTCCCAGGAAAATAGACAGATTTATATTAGCACATAGTTTTATTATGATTGCTTTGAATAATTTCAAATCGAAGCATTAGCCCCCCACACAGCCAACCTGTCATTAACCATTTTAAACTAATGAGCAGTATTTCCCACTGTAAGTGATCTCTGTTCTGATATCAACAGAAAATTTAGGTATAAAGCACAGTTTTTACACTCTTTTTTGAAAGAAACAAATAATTATATATGTTGTTTAACCTCATCTGGAAAGAGGGCTAGTTGTTGGTTTCATTTGAATTAAGACCTGGAGGATTCTGAGATCTGGTTACTCTGAGATCTGGTTACTCTGAGATACACCTCACACGGACTCAAGTTCTTGAGGAAGAGAGGGTCAGATTTAGTTGTGTTTGAGGAAAACCTCCTGCAAAGATTTAGGGGCATAGCCCCAATGCTACTCTTATCTTATACCAACTGTGAGAGTTTAATCCAAGTAAGAAAGTTTAGGGTCCCTGCAGGACTACCCCCTCTGCTGACACCAATGGCAAGTTCATAGGTGGGAAGTATCTCCAAAACCATACTTGGGTTCAGTAATTTGCTAAGACTCACAGAACTCACTGGAACTATTATAGTCATGGTTAGAGTTATTATAAGGAAGAGATACAGATTAAAAATCAGCCAAGGGAAGAGTCACATAAAGGAAAGTTCAGGTGAAGTACTGCATCACGTGCTTCCATTGTCTTCTCCTGGTGGAGTCAGGATTACTTTCCCAGCACCAATGTGCGAGAATATGAACAAAATATTGCCAACCAGGGAAACTCACTAGAACCTCTGTCTTCATGGTTTTTTATTGGGGCTCCATTATGTAAGCACATTTGGCTGAACTCAATCTCCATTCTCCAGAGGTGACCCAAATTCCCCCACTCTAAATCACATTTCTGGTCTTTCTGATGGCCAGCCCCTACCCTAAATCATATTGTTAGCCTAGGACAGATACTAGACCTCTTTTGAGGCAAGGTTAAATTCTTTACCATACAGCTACATTGTGTAGGGAGCAGGGCATGAGAAGAGACCAGCTTTGATAAACATCAAGAAAATAGTAACATGAGCTACTTGCTGGGAACCATGTTGAGCATTTTGCAAATATTTCATTTAGTCCTGCCAAATATTCAAGAAGGCAGTCCATCTAGTAGCTCCAATGTGTAGATGAGGAAAATTGATGTTTAGGGAGACACAGTTGCAAAACAACATCATACAGCCAGTGCCTGGGGGAGTCTGGGAATAGAGCACACTGCTGAATGGCTCCAGTGTCCTTCCTGAGCTGCCCTCCCAAAGGGCAGGCATGACTGCCATTGACAGGACTTCAGAGGGCACCATTCTTGTTGACTTCTCTGAGAAGTCAACCTCCTGAAGCCAAATAGCCCACCAGCCCCAGGGGAAAGGCCCAGCCTCATAGACTCACTACCTAAGTCAAAAGGGAGGAGATTTTCAGAGCAAGAAGCTGCATACGTAGATAACAGCAAAAGATACACAAAGTGAATATGGCCTCCAAGGGGATTTTATTCAACAAAAGGTATAAACTGGACAGGAGTTTGAGGGAGGAAGATGTACTTGGGTTATGTTTTAATTGTTAGATTATATATATGAATAAATGCATCTATTACAACTAAAAATATGGAATTGTTGGTTTGTCTTTGACCCTGCCGATCATTTTTAAGGTTTTCAGATTCTTCTTTCAGTTATTCATAGTGACAGTGTTTAGCCATTCAAGCAAGCTTATTCTTCTTTACCGTGCTCTGTCCAAGAATGTAAAATGCATGTTGAACTATAAACATGTTTTAAGTTCTGGGTGGGATTTACCTAGGGAAGGTGCTCAGTTCTCATTCACTATTTTCTAAGAGGTAGAGCAACCCATAGCACACAGGTATTGGTGCAGAGTTTAGTAGTGGGTACATGGTTTTTGTGTATGACTTCTTAGATATTCTGAAAAGTTCTTTATTTGTTTATCTGCTTATATGTCTTAACTGTCTGTATGATAATAGTTAGGCAAACTTGCTATTAATTTTTATATCGGTATGAAGAAGATGATGTTAGGAATTGTTTTCTAAGACACATTGGGACTACAAGAAGTTTGAATATTTCGGGAAAGTGTTCAGAATAAGTGTGCCATGTAAAATCATATATCTTCGCTTCATCAGAGATGACAGCTTCTGGGGCACCTGGGTGGCCCAATAGGTCATGGTCCCCGTGTCTTATAATCCAGCCCCATGTCGGGCTCTCCACTCAATGGGGAGTCTGTTTCTCCCTCTGCCCCTCCCTCACCCCCTCTCTCTCACTCTGCACACTCTCTGTCAAATAAATCAATAAAATCCTAAAAAAGAGAAAGAAAGAAAGAAAGAAAGAAAAAAAGAAAGAAAGAAAGAAAGAAAGAAAGAAAGAAAGAAAGAAAGAAAGAAAGATGACAGCTTAAGAAAACCCAGTAAGAGAAGTTTTCTAAGATTTAAGTGATTTGGTTCATGTTAAAAATGGTAACATAGGGGCGCCTGGGTGGCTCAGTTGGTTAAGCCACTGCCTTCGGCTCAGGTCATGATCCCGGAGACCCGGGGTCGAGTCCCACATCGGGCTCCCTGCTCAGCAGGAAGCCTGCTTCTCCCTCTCTCACTCCCCCTGCTTGTGTTCCCTCTCTGGCTGTGTTTCTCTCTGTCAAATAAATAAAATCTTAAAAAAAAAAAATGGTAACATACTCTGAGATTTATTTTCATATTACAATGTGTAAATGTTTTAATCTTAGAAGAGGTAAGAGATTGAGTTCATAATTAGAACTCAAAAGTTGTATTTTAATTATCAGTGCCAGAAATGTAACTGTTAAGGAAGCAAAATAAACATATTGTTAAGAAACCTATCCTATGTGCAGTCTCTTCTACAGCTATACTTTTTTCCTGTCATATTCAGCTGAAAGTAACAGCTACAGGAACCCAACGTGACTATGATTCATTTTTAGCTTTTGGATATTTTCCCAAAGTTTTATTAGGCATTTCTGGAAAACAGCCAGATGACTGAGCAGATTTTAAAAGTGTTATTCAGCTCTCTTGCCTTAATAATAAGATCCTACATTGACCAACTTGTCTAACTCACTAGGGAAGGCATAGCTGAGGAGGTGTAAACAGGAGAAATGCTGAGGAGGCCTGAGATGGGATGACAGAGAACAGGTGCACTCATGCACAGCCTCCA
>PITA01033805.1:0-12213 GCA_004023965.1 Spilogale gracilis | reverse complement strand
AGGGGTGAATGTGCAGGGGTGAGCATGCAGGGGTGAATGTGCAGGGGTGAGCATGCAGGGGTGAGTCCACGTCCTCTCTGGAGGCTCTAGGCGAAGACCCTTACCAGCCCCTCCCTGTCTGGTGTCCCGCAGTCATGGGGTCTCTTGGCTTGTGGACCCGTCCCCTCAGGTGCGTAAGTGTCTTCTCCCTGCACGCTTTCAGCCATCTGCCTCTGGGCAGGTCTGGGTCCATGCCTGGATGCCTGCTGCTGGCAGGGACTCAGTTGTCCTGGACGAGAGCTTAGCCTAATGACCTCGTCTTCCACGGTCGCCGTCCCCACAAGGTCAGGGCTCAAACCTATGGAACGTGAGCCCGGTCCATCCGCCTGGCACAGATACGGCTCTGCCTTCCTGATTGAGAATGGGGGTTCCGAGTGTCTGCGGAACAAGAGCCTCCAGACTCTGCTAATGGTGACAGCGACAGCTCGTCGTGATGGGACCTGCCCGCAGGCTGCAGGAGCGCCCCCGCGCCCACAGAGCCAGGCGCCGAGCCCCGCGTGCCCAGCCACAGTGCCCGTGCTCTTCGGTCTCGGACTCGCGCTGTGCACTCATGGAGGGCTCGCCAGAAAGTCTTCAACTCCCCAGCCCGACCAGGAAACCTCTTTCTGACTCTCAGGTCCGCGGTCTTGGGGATCTCGGTGCAAGCCACCAGGAGACCCTGTGGGGGCGACCGCCGCTGGGGGGACGTGGCCCGTGGGACAGAGAGCGGTTCATGGGGACACAGGCTGTGACCGCCTCTGCCAGGCCTTCCGAGGGCGCCCTGAAGGCGCACCAGTGGCGGACCCCCACTCCTGGCGTGCAAGCGTGCACTCGTCGTCCGGGTCTGAGAGCCCAGCGTGGCTCCATGGAGATCTGCACCTGTCGGCAGAGCAGCGAGGACGCCGCCACCAGTCACAGGCAGGGGAGAGGGACATTCAGGTTGTTTCCCTCTCTTGACAAAACATCGGAGCCGGGAGCAAGGGGGCTGGACCAGCACAGAGACGCACTCAGACGCACCCAGCATCGTGGTCCCCCGCGTCCCTGCCCTCCTGAAGCTCACCTGTGCACAGTTCCCTCCCCGACGGGGACCAGGAGTGGGTGAGCATGGGAAGCCAGGCCCCACTGAGCCGGCCGGGGTTCTCACGTGTCACTTCGCATGTTCACCGGGTGACAAAGCTCGGGTCTCTGGCTCACAGAAGCCCAGGCACGGGGAGGGGAGAGGAAGGGCAGGGGTAAAGAATCCTGAACACCTGGCCCCCGGCCCCAAACAGGCAGACGTTCATCTGTGAAAACCACCAGCTCAGTGGTCAGTCAGATGGCTCCCCTTCCATCCTCCTTCTCAGAAAAGGAGATCCAGTTACCCGCCGTGATTCGCTGCCAGCCTCCAGGCCCGACCATTTGCTGGGGTGGGACGACCTCCCTCACCCTCCAGGGAGGGGCCTGCGGAGGCTCAGCCCACCTGCTGGGTTTCTGCTCCTCCCTGCGCAGCAGGACTCACAGAAAACAACCACGTCCCCAGAATCGTCTAAACAGAAACCCAGCACCGAGGTACCAAGAGACGGTCATACACATGAGCGCCCACGCTTGTCCACTAGGCTCTCCAGTCTTCCTTCCGCACCTCCCGGGCAGTGTCACTCATCCGAACCAGAGCCAGCTGTAGAAAGCACCATGTGATTTCGGACATGGACCATCCCCATGTGACTCGGAAAGATGCCCCCACCCCGCCTGCTCTTTTTTCTCATCCACCACCCAGGGAGCTGCCTGGGCCTCCCGCACCTGGGAACCTGGCTCAGAGGACCCCTCCCGCACACCTGGGGACAACCTGTTGGGCTCCTTTCTCCCTGGAGGGCAGGCCGTCCACCTGTAATGCGTCCAGAAGGGATGCAAGTGACATTTGAAAACAATGGACTCTTCTCCTCTCTGAAGCTTCTCAAGGACTTCTCAATCTTGGAGAACAACCCTACCTCCCCCAGCGCACGTGTGGCCTCAAGGTGACCACAGTTCTGTGATGCAGACGTTCAGGAACGTGCTCCATGAGGAAGACACTGGGCTCAGGTTTATTGTCACCACCCGTGCCCGTCAGGACAGACGGAAGCCTGCTGTGGACTTTCCCTCCCAGGAGGGACTTCCGAGGTGGGACCAAAGGAGTGACCGTGACCTTGCCACATCAGGGGTTGGAGGCCATGACCGTGTACAGTCAACCGTGTGGGCTAAAATGACAGCCATTTGTTTGTTCTCCCATAGATGTGGAGGCCAGAGGTCTGAGACCAAGTGTTGGCAACTCTGTGTAGATCCCCTCCCTGCCTTTCGAGCCCCGGAGATGGCCTCTGGTGTTCCCGGGCTTGGGGACACTTGATGCCAGGTCCGGCACCTCCGCACAGGACCTGACCTGCGAGCATACCCCTTGGCCCAGACTTCCCACCTAGAAGCACAAAAGTCTAGCTGGACCAAGGTCACTCTAACAATCTCCCCTTGACTTGAGCACATCTGCAAAGGCCCTATTCCACATGGGTCCCATCGCCAGTCCTGGGCCAGGCCTCCCGCGATCCCACCCACAGGGCGGCCCTCTCAGCCTCGCCGTCAGGGGCGATCGCGGGCAAGCAGGCCCACGTCTTCGCCACGGCGTCTGTCGCTGCTCTCTCGGAGATTCCTGAAATCAAAACAAAGCAAAGAAAATCACCCTAGAAGAAAGTCCATATTTTTCTATAACGTTTTACCTTAATAAACTAAAGAATCACACTAAGCCGCTAAAATCCCTCACTTGCTGTGAGCTGACATCAGGAGTCCACTCTTCACAAGAACTTAATATCTGTGAACTCTGACCCCATAAAATTCTGAGATTCAGGGGCGCCTGGGTGGCTCAGTTGGTTGGGCGACTGCCTTCAGCTCAGGTCACAATCCCAAAGACCCGGGATCGAGTCCCACATCGGGCTCCCTGCTCGGCGGGAGGCCTGCTTCTCCCTCTCTCACTCCCCCTGCTTGTGTTCCCTCTCTGGCTGTGTTTCTCTCTGTCAAATAAATAAAATCTTTAAAAAAAAAAATTCTGAGATTCAAAAAATTGTCCATCAATCATGTAAAGTTACGAGAGACTTTACCACGGCATTCCTGGTAGTTTTATGAAATAATAAATGATTCACAAGTTTGACGAGAGGAAAGGGCCACTTGGGGATGGGGAGCCACTGTGCCATGTCTGAGCTGCAGATGCAGAATAATCTCAATCATATAAATATATGTATACAAAGCCTGAAAGAAAATCCATCCAGATGTTAAGAGCGGTTCGCTCTGGGTGGCAGAAACAGAAGGGACTTAGGCTTCTTCTGGATGCTCTGTTGTGTTTTCTTAATTCTCTACAGTACATAGGAATTATATTTATATAGAACAAAAAGGCAGGAAGCATTATTTCAAAATAAATACAGGTTATTTTCTGACAGCCACAAGAAACGGGGAGGCAATCAGCACAAGCCGGGCTTCTGATGGTTGCGCCTGGGCCGCGTCGTGCGCCCGGGGACTGGCAGGCTCCGAGACCCAGCAGAGGCAAGCTGAGAAAACCAGTGAAGGGGAAAAAATAGGGACTCTGGGGCCGTCTTGAAACTTTTACTTTTCATGTTTTAAGTATTACTTGAGCAAAATGAGCCTGTGGGGGTGCGACAATGTCCCCGGCTGGGTGGGTTTCAGAAATAAACACTTTCTGGCCACGTCGCCACGGGACCGCCTGCCTGGAGGCTGCGGGCTGTGTGCGCGCTCCCCTGTCCCCAGGTGCCGTCCCCACGCTCCTCCAGGACGCGGCCGCTCTCCTGAGGTCACCGCACACCGGCCGCCCGTGGCCTTTCCTCTTCCTGGCACCGGGGGCACCTGACGCCCCCGTCCCACCCCACAGATGCCCCCCCATCTCAATGGCAACGCCCTCCTCTCTCAAGGATGCGGACTGCAGGCGAGGAGACCTAAGGGTCCCTTTAAGAGCCGTCCCCGTCATCCGCAGCGACTCCTGCCACCGTCCACCCAGGGCCTCTTCAAGTCAACGTAGAACACACCTGAAGTCCTGCTTTCAGTGCAAAGGAAAGCTCTCACCTAAAATATTGGTAGGCCCTGCCCTTCCCTGCCTCCCCACGAAGACCGGACTTAGGAGAGGTTGGTGGCCTCCATTTCCTTCAGGGGCTTTGTGTCCACCCTCATGGGGGCACCGGGGCAAGAGCTCCCAGCCAGTGCCCTCACCCTCCTGCCTCAGGCACGGGTCCTCCCTGGCTCCCCTCCAGGTGGGTGCCCCACATGCCCCCCGGGCCCCCTCTCCCCCATCCTTCCCAGCGCCTCTCCCAGCACGTATCCAAGTGGCTCCTGGCCATCCACTGGCCCACAGCCCCCCCACCTGTGTCCCCAGCCCTGACTGCCCACTCCCAGACTGTTTGGGCGGCGGCCCAGTCTCCCTCCTCCCCGTCTGCCTCTCCTGGGCCTCTGGGTCTGCCTGGGAGGCACTCGCGTGGTCTTGGGGACTTGGGCCGGGGTCACGGAGGAGCTTCCCCCACGCTCCAGGTCCTGAGGCTGAATCAGGGCGACGGCACTTCCCGGAGCCGTCCTGCGTATGCACACCATCCTTGTGCGGAAAGCTCTGGGCACTGGGCCTGGCCGTGCCCCCTGAGTGTTCACTGGAGCACACAGCCGAGGTTCTCCACCCTGTTCCTAACGCGGGCGCTGTCAGTCGTCCTGGAGATCACCGCTCCTGCCGCGCACGACAGCTCCCCATCAGAAGCCCTCGGAGACTTCTCTACCCGCAGGGCTCCGGGAACAGGCTCGGCACACTCCCCCCTGCGGCTCGGCTCCGCAGCCTCCGAACCAGCCCCGGGCTCCTTCCGAGCGGAGGGTGCGTCCCCCAGACAATCCCCCAGGAGCTCTGTTGAAACACACCCTGTGACTGTCAAGCTCAGCAGGCAGGAGCTCGGGTTCCGTGGGGCCACAGCCCTCTCCACGTGCCACAGGCCGGGCCTTTTCCCTCCGGCCCCAGCCCCCCGGCCCCCGCACGTGCCCCGCGGCTCCGCTATGTGCCTGGGCACCTGCTCTAACCTCTGCCTGCATCTTCCTGGAATTCAGGCATCAGCCCAAAGGTGCGCTCCTCCCAGAGGCCCTTCCTGAGCACCCCTCTACCCGTTACCCTCAGTCCCACTGTCCTCTTACTTCCTGTTTCCCGTTACAGCACTGACACTCTGACCAGGGTCCGCTGGTGTGTCCGTGGGGTTCGTATGTGTCCCCTGTCACGTCAGTGCCTTGAGTGGGGGGACCTGAGGCGTGTGCTGCTGGAGCTCAGCTCCTACAGCAGAGCTTGGCCCCCGGTGCTGGGGTGCTTCCCGCTGGGGGCCAGAAGGAGAGGGGGAGACCAGGGCGTGGGGAGGAAGGGAGGGAGGAGGGACAGCCCATAGGAAGGTCAAGGGCAATATGCGGGGGCTGGGGTTCCTCCCGCAGGCGCTGGGGTTCCTCATGTGGGGGCTGGCGTTTCTCACTCAGGATCTGGTCCACCTCAACCCCCCGCCACCTCGCATCCTGTTGGCCCTGCTCCCCACTGCTCAGCTTGCCTTCAGTGCATCTGAACTTCATGTGTATTCCTCTCAAAATGAAAACTAAAAATTAGTCTGCAGGGACAAGATGTTCGTCCCAGTGGGGTGGACATTGAACGGTTGGGGTCTTGAGTGACGTCCATCGACGCTTTCAAAGGCCCGCGACTGTGACTCAGCCGTCAGCACCCGGAGATGCTTCTTCCTGCACCTCGTGAGCCGTGGGCTATCCTCACCTGGGACTGGAGGGGGCAGGGGGACGTGGGGGTTGGGGTAACGGGCCGTACCTGCCACCCGGCAGCACGGGAACACTCACACTCAGGCCCCTTTAGCTGGGCACGCGTCACTCTGGAAGGAGCTGCAGATAGAAGTCCATGATCTGGTTCTTTTAAAAGCATGAATGAATAAATCTCAGTTGTCTTGAGAAAAGGTGTTTTCTGAGACTTTGGGTCCCAGAGTTGGGGTTCTAGGGGCCAGGGGGCAGGGTCTACCAAAATCGATTTGCCATTGTAACATTTTTGCTCCGGCCCTCGGTTTGGAGCCCGTGCCCGCCACTGTCTTCCGCGCACCGGCCCTCTCCAGGCAGAGCTGCCGCCCCAACGCGCCTCACGCCCTGGACTTCCGCCCAGAACCCAGTTGGAGAAGGGACGTCCGGCAGAGATACCTGAAAAGCACTGGGGCTGCTGCTCTGTAAGGTTGC
The DNA here is from genome assembly GCA_004023965.1 of Spilogale gracilis. NCBI lineage: Eukaryota > Metazoa > Chordata > Mammalia > Carnivora > Mephitidae > Spilogale > Spilogale gracilis. The sequence continues at coordinate 5,955 of PITA01033805.1, read as the reverse complement.
GTTTCATCCCGAGATCCGAGCATTCTGCGGTTGGTTTCTTAGAGACGATCAGAGATTTATCATTCTCCGACCACAAGTGGCCGCTCGGTCCTTTCGTGTCCAAGCCACCACGAGGGCAGCTACGCCGAGCACCCAGTGTCCCCACAGACACACCGAGAGGACAGTCACCCCAAAGAAACCTGCAGGGAAGAAATACACATTTCCCTTCTTAGAAACTACAGATGAAAATGGAATGTTTCACATGGTCTTTGATAGTGAAAGTTGTACTTTTTGATGAAATGACCTTAGAAGTGCACATTGCTATGGGCTGGAAGAGAGTAGGTGGCCCGGCCATCGGGCTGCTGGGGCACACAGGCCTCTCTCTGCACGGGGTTCAGAAATGGTTCTCCATGCTGCACGTTTGCTACAGAAGCTTAGCTACGGGCAAGAGGGACAGAGCTCCCGGACGGACTGGGTACATTGCAGGGGAAAACAGGATAATGAGCAGGAGGTTCTCATTGTGACAGGGCGGTTTTGGAGAAGGAAAGGCCAGAGTCCGGAGCAGCGGCAGTGGGCCGAGCTGGGAAGGGGCGTGGCCACGGCAGCACCTCTGGGGAGGGCTGAGTTCTTTCTTTAACATCAAAGCATTGCATGGGCGTTGGTCAAAGCTCCATTCTGCATCTGACCTCCAGAGCTTCTGGAATATTCAGAAGGTCACTGTTGTTTTTTATGAGCCCTCTGCTTAAATTTTATTTTTATTCAAAATTCAAAATTATTAAAAGCCATTTATTTGCCAGATTTAATGTCTCACTGGAGAAAGTTAATGAGTTTCATAGCGGTCTTTTCCAGCTCTCTCCGACAGTTTAGCCTTAGAGCGCGTTTGGCGCCTCTGGGGAGACACGAATTTTCCCTAGACAAGGTTTTTATGGTTTCATTTTGTAACATGTAACTACATGTTTGATGAAGAAACCACAAAACCTCATGAACCTTGATGTAATAACGTCAGAGGGTCCCCATTGATTCTGCTCTCGGCTTCAGCATGGCCATACGACTTTAGTCAGAACCCTGCCGATTAAGACGAGAGCTGTCCTGGAGGCCACCCCAGCCCGTGTGTGGGGGCCCAGCGGCCGCGTCCCGCAGCCCCTGCCTCGCTGCTGCCCGTGATGCCCTTTCTAGAAAGGCGGCCCACCCTGGGCTGTGACGTGGCCCCCCACAGGGTCACACCCTGTCGTGAGACTACAGAAAATTATCTTTAATAAATATTCTGGGAAGTATGAAAACCCAGCAGGCGGGATTTCCAGACCCAGCCAGAGCACCCGCTGCGTGAATGCTGTCCGCCCAGAGCCTCGGTCCCACACTTAGCTGGCCCGGCTCCCTCGGAAGGGCAGGACGGACAACGGGGGGCACAAACACCCGGACATGTTTCCAAGATATTTGGGCATATGCTTTCCAAATGCAGTAGCTCCTTGAAAAGCTCACCTCCAATTATTAGCACTGGGTTTGGCCATTCCTCTGAGGAAACGATCATGGCTCACAATCTATTCTCCGTTCATCGTAGCCAGAAGACCTACTGTGCGCAGAGCCCAGCTCAGGCTCGCTGTGAGAGCGGTGACCGTCAGGACGCACGAGGACTTGTTACCTCCCGGAGACGGCTGCACCTTTCTAGGTCTAGATACCAGAGTAAGAAATGTGGCTTTGGACACTGAGGACCTGAGTTAGAAAGTGAGGCAATGTTCACAGGACGCGGGGCTCTGACAGTGCGCTCCAGCCTCCAGGGCAGGGACCTGATGATGGGAGGAGCAGCTCTACGATCCTACCTGTAGGTTACGAACTTCGGGCGGAGTCCCCGAAGTTGGGCTCACACTCGGTGCTTTCCCTCTGCCCCTCTCCCTGCTCGTGATCTCTCTCTCAAATAAATAAATAAATAAATAAATAAATAAATAAATAAATAAAATCTTAAAAAGAAACTAGGTGACTGCGCTGTACCGGGCGGGGGGTGGGGGGGAGGCCAGTGGCAGGGCTGGTGCGAGAGGGACACCCAGAGAGGTGTGCACGAAGAGAAGCCCCACCTGGAGAGCGAACCCAGCAGCCGAGGTGCTCAGGCGTGAGTAGGCGCGAAGACGTGTGTGTGATGCCTTAGCCTCGCGCGAGCCAACGTGCCTGCAGATAGACATGGAGGACGCGGGGCACCCCGGAGGCACCACTGTGAATGCCCTGCCCTTCGGGGCACCCGGGGTCTGCTCCCAGGCCAAGAACACCCCGTCCTAGTTTCTTGGTCGTCCCCTCAGCATCCGGGTCGCATTTGACCACGTTGGCAAGTCTTCTTGGGATCGTGACTCCCATTTATGGAGCTACAGACCAGAGACGGGGGGCACCTGCTGCTGTCCTTCCAGTGACACTGTAAGGGGACAGACCTGTGTCTGGAGATGGGAACACAGTCATGGGCACAGGCTACACATGGCCAGCGCTCCCCAGAGCAGCCCAGACTGTCCCCAGGGCAGCACAAGGCTCCTTATTGACGTTCTCTGCGTTCATCTCCATGATAACGGACGGTCCCCCGGCGCTGGCTGCCCGTCTGCATCTCCAGACCCAGCCAGCCGGGTGTGGAGTGCGACGCCACGGGCTGGGCACACGGTACCTTTCCCACTTCTCAGGCTGGAAGTGCCAGACCACAGGGCCGGCCGAGGCAGCGTCTGGTGCGGGCACGATTCTGGTGCATGGGGCCAGCTTCGGGGCCGAGGCGCTCGCCGGGGTCAGTTGTAAGGGTCCTGATCCCGCTTGTGCAGGCCTACCTCGTGACCTGACCACCTCCTCAGACCAGCAGGTTGGGATTCAGGGCCCACCCCCCCTTTCACTCACCTCGTCTCCTGGGTGTCTCCCTGAGCCCGCAGCCCCCAGCCCAGGCGTCCCAGGGACCAGACGGTGCACACCCCCTGTCCAGGCAGCTCCGGCCTCCACCTGTTCCCCCAGGGACCCTTCTTCACTTTCATATTTGGAACTCATCACATTGCATTTTCTTGAAGTGGCATCACAAAACAACAAGCCTAGACTTTCAGAATAACAATATTAAGCCCGGGTCCACTCTCTGAATGAATTTCACAAGAGATAACGCAAAGAACGAGACGTGCAGCGATGTCACTTTTTAAGTGCAAACACGCTGCTGAGGTCCATGTTCTGGTCCCCAAAGGAAGGGACAGCCTTGTCTTGCTGACCTGTGTTCCCCCCAAATTCTGTTGGGCTGTACGAGAGACCAACAGGAGGCCCCAGGGAGTTAACTTGGGGGCTCAGGTACATACGGATGCTTTGATGGAGAGAACAGATGGGGTCAGTAAGCGTCCTCGCCGAACTCACACTCGGGGATGTGCTGGTGTTTTAGATACAGAAAGACTGAGAATTAAAGAGTAGACAAAATGCGTGCTGTAATTTTTACAGAAGTCAACATTCTAGGAACCACGCTCACAAGGGCTTCCTTACCTGTGTTAACACACTTCAGCTGTTTGGAGTTCTAGGAACGACGTCACCAATTAAATTTTTAACATTAAGTTTAAATTTTGTTCCTAAAAAATGTGATGTTCCCATGAGCTTAGGGAGCAGGCTGGGCCTGCACAGCGATGGCACGTTTGCTCGCGCCTTCCCCAGCCTACTCACCCCCGCGTCCCCGCGTCCTCGCGCCCGCGCGCAGCAGCCAGCGTCTCATTTTCCCCATGATCACCCCGATCACTCCAGCATTTAGATACTGAGTTGAGGGAGTGACTAAAAAAGGGGAAACTTCCAGAAAAGTGCATAACACAAAGGGTTTTTTGTTGAATGGCATCCTTATTCTGCTAGAATTATCACACCATTGTAATAATTCACAGCAATACAGGGAAGTGTCCTTCCCCAAAGCCATTAGCAAGAGGTAAGCAGAGAACATACTTTGGCATCCACCATGGCTTCATCAGAACCAGAAATCCGTCCTGGGAAGAGGCAGGGCCCACGAAATTGTCTCAGGATTTTCCATCGTGTTCCTTTGGCTTACCTTCCACCCGTTTTGCTAAGCTATGACTAAAGGCAAGCTTAGAAGTTTCGCACACGAAGGAATGGTGCTTGAACGTCGTCTTGCACCTGTCAAGTTGTTTCCTGGGGACCAGACAGGATCCTGTCCAGGGAGGAAGCAAACTGCAGCCCCCCAGAAACACTTGTGCTCTGACACCCCTCAGAGGTGGAACTCCACTTCTACCCCTGGGGCTGAGCACGTTTGGTTTCTGAAACCCTGACCCCAGCAGGTGTGAAACGGTTAACTCTGTATCCGTGCTCCTGGAACTCTCCCCCTGGGGTAGGACAGAAGGCAGATCTGCAGTGAGCCCCCCACTCCGGGAGCCAGGGTAGCCGTGTTCCTGGAACCCTCCCCCTGGGGTAGGACGGAAGGGAGCTCGGCAGTGAGCCCCCCACTCCGGGAGCCTGGGGGAGCCGTGTTCCTGGAACCCTCCCCCTGGGGCAGGACAGATGGGAGCTCGGCAGTGAGCCCCCCACTCCGGGAGCCTGGGGGAGCCGTGTTCCTGGACCTCTCCCCCGGGGGTAGGACAGAAGGCAGATCTGCAGTGAGCCCCCCACTCTGGGAGCCGGGGGAGCACAGCTGCGCCCTGACCACGGCTCACCAACTCTTCAAAGGGACGCTCACCGTCCCCGTGCGAGGGCGTGCAGGCACACACACACCGCGTCACCCGCTCAGGTCTGCCCCGGGGCTGTTTAAGAGGCAAATACAGAATGCCATGTCTGCTTACAAAGTTCCATGTACATCCGCAGCAGAGGGAAAAACGAGGAAGATCGAATAAAAGCCGTCGATGAAACCACTGCTTCGTGTCGTAGAGTAGAACAGCGACTTCTACCAGAAAGGCTGTTTTCCTCATAACCCGTGGGAAAGTCCTGGCCTCCAGCAGGCCGCGGAGCGCATGGACCTGAGCCCCAGGAGCCGCATAAAGCATTTCAGAAGCGCTCGCTGCGGCCGCGTCTGCGGAGAGCCCCGGGCGCGAGGTCCCAGCGGCAGGGAGAAGGAAGGGCCGCTTTGGAGGGGACGGGAGAGCCGTGAGGCAGGTCTCATGGAGGCGGCTCAGGGGCATGCGGGGTGCGCGCAGCCTCACAGCCCCCGGCCCGGCCTGAGCCGTACTCCTGGACGCCGCGCGCTTGTCGCGGGCCAGCTCGGTGCCGGGTTCGGAGGGCAGCTCCCGGGCCCGCCCGCTGCTCACAGAGGAGCCTTCTCGGCCTTACGGGACAAGCTTCCGCACGTGGACACGAAGGCCTTCCTTGAGGTCTTACCCGGCCCTCCTGATCCTCCGCAAACTGGGCAGGAGGAAAGCATGGCCCAGGCCCTTCAGTGGGTCTGGAAGCATATTTTGGGAAGACCGAGACCGGTTTGTTCAACGTCTCATGGCCAGACGTGCCACCCTGTGTCCCCAAGGAGCATCCCGCTGGGTCCCGGTGAGTGAGGTCCCCACGGGCCTCGACCACATGCACGCAGAACAACTGAGAGCCTCCACGTTCTCCACCAGAGCCCCTCTTTGCTGAGGCCTTGGGACAAGTCAGGGGGGTCGATACTCCCCTCTCTGCCGTCAAAGGCGCAGAGAGTATCGTGAGACCCCAAGCCCCCAGAGCTGCCCGCAAACGTTCCCTTCTTCAGGCAGGAGAGTCCTCCGCAGAACACGAATGGAAAAACTTCAGCAAGCCCCGTGCTGTCCCCAGCTCAACGCTCCTGCGCCTCGTCAGCTTCCTGGCCAGCAGGCTCGCAGCTGATGGAGGGACAGCGACGTCTGCAAACACTGAGGACCAGGAAGGGCCCAGCGACAGAGGAGAGAGCCGGATCCCAAGGCGGCTGGCCCCAAGCTAAGCTCCCGCCGCCCAGATCATGCTTTATTCTGCTGCCGCCATGGGGCATTAGTTGGCCACAAGAATGCCCCAGGACCACGCGGTGATGTTGTGTTTTTTTATTTGTACTTGGGT
>PITA01033804.1:0-12318 GCA_004023965.1 Spilogale gracilis | reverse complement strand
TTTTTTTTTTTTTTTTAAAGATTTTATTTATTTGACAGAGAGAAACACAGCCAGAGAGGGAACACAAGCAGGGGGAGTGAGAGAGGGAGAAGCAGGCTTCCTGCCGAGCAGGGAGCCCGATGTGGGACTCGATCCCGGGTCTCCAGGATCATGACCTGAGCCGAAGGCAGTTGCTTAACCAACTGAGCCACCCAGGCGCCCCGATAACAATTTATTCTTAAAAAATTACAAATATGAGATGAGATTCATTCTCATGAAGGGAGGCAACAAGAACAGTGGAAAGAGATCTGGAGTCAGAAACCTGGGTTTTTCAGTGGATCTGAAGCTCCTTCTGGTTTGAATGATGCCACTGGCAATGGTGGGAGGATTCACATCAAAGAAATTGGCCAATACTAGAAATCGGGGCATATTTACTGATTAAATTCCAGAGAGCTGGTTTACTCGCACACTGCTGGCTTGGGTGGTGGTTCTACAGCTTGCAGTGTATCTTTGGCCAAGTCACTTAGTCTCTCTGAGTTCTTTGTTAGATCTTAACAATATAGGGCTTCCATCCCTCATAGCTGATTTAAGGCTCATATTAGAAAGTATTATGTAAAAGGCTTTGAAAAACTGTAAGGTAGAATTCAAGTATTGGCTAACTATTATCTTTAATAATGTCAAAGGATAATGCTGTTTAATTTTAAAAAGAGAAGTTACTGTAAATGTACAGTCAAACATCAATTTATTCTTCTACAAAGGCCTGGGACATCTGGATCTTTCTGGAGGGATGGGAATGTTTTATACTTTGATTGGGATAATGGTAGCATGGGTGTTACCTATTTGTCAAAATTGATCAAACTGGCTCTTAAAATGTATGCATTTTATTATATAAAAATTGTATTTCAATGAAATTGATTTAAAATGTTGAAAGAAAAAAATGTTGAAAAGATGTGCAAGAAGGGGAATAGTCATTCACCACTGACATACAGTTACTAACTTGGGCAGAGAAAGGGCCAAATAAGATTATGGCATTTCAATATGCTTTGTAAGTAGTTCTCAAAGAGAAGTTTATTGGACTGTTTCATATTTTTACATGTACTTGGAAAAAAGAAAGAAAATGTGTGTATATACATACCCTTAACTCTATAAGTCCTTGATTTTTAAATATTAGGATTAAAGAAAAGGTGTGGTTGAAAGGTAAGAGAGAGAATTAAACACAACTTTTATGGGCACAGTTCTTACCAGTTTTTACTTTCAATTGTTCATAGTCAAAGATGGCAACACCCGTTGTTTCACTCCCAGTTCCTGAGGTAGTTGGGACTTGAACAAAATAATATTAATTTACATAATGCATCTAAATAAAGGTCAGTGGAGAGACTTAATTCAGCCTTAGGAAGCAAGGAACTAAGTTAGAGAAGGAAGCTCCTGAGGTCTGTATCTATATTAATCCGCATGCATGCTCCATGTGTCTGTCTGTGTCTGCATTTTCGTGTAATAGAGTGCCTGTCAGCATTAACACACGGGTTTCCTAAGCATATGTGATGGCAGTGTCTGCATTAATACGCACAGTCCATGTCTGCCAAATGTGTAGGCATGTCTAACATCTACGTGCACTTTGATGAGTATGCGTGATACCTTTACCTGTATTAATACATATGTATGATGTCAGTGCCTGTGCCAACATAGACACGGGCTCAACATGTATGTATGATGTCCATGTGGTAACGTGTGTGTCATGTCTGTTTCCGTGTAAACAGCTAGGAACCCTGGGAACTCTAGCACCCGAGCTTTTGCAGCTGCAGCTGGGCTTTCAAACACAGGCTGCTAGGCATCTCGGTTAGAAAACTCATATTTGCCTTCTCTAAAAGACACCTTTATTCCCTGTTGGCAGCAAGCACAGTAACGTTCTGCCTTTGCTGGGCTCCGTGGTTTTGTAATTCTGTCAAGTTTCTAAACTTCACTAATCACCCCTCTGTGTGAGGCTGACACAGTTTCACCAGAGGGTTCCATTTGCCAGACATCAATTATGTTGCTCCCTGCTGATTGCTCATTCACATCAGAGCAGTTCATCTGCCTTCAACTTACTTCCATACCATCACGGAGCCCATTCACAGCAGGGGCAGATGAGGGGGAGAAGGCAGAGGACAAAACTTTAGATACATATTGTCCAGTTACCAGTTAGTGTGTTTTCACTATAAAACTTCAAGCAGTAATATGCTAACAGCCATAAAATGGGAAGGAGGAAAGAAAAGAACCAAACGTCCCAAGGTCCATGTGGGACACACAAGCTATTCTGACGTGGATTTGTGGGTCTGTTCCCTGGGCAGCCACAGAGCCGGTGTTGCCCAGAGAGATGCGGCCATGCTGGCCACATGTCCTAGAGAAGAGACAAAGCCCCAGGTCAGCTGAAGAGCCATTGTGTGGAAGAAAGGGTTGAGTCAACACCAGAAAAATAATAGCGAATGTTCCCCTTAAAACCCACAGTGACAGGCAGAATGGGACAAAGCAGAGAGGGGTTTAGAAGACAGACTCTGTCAACAGAGGGATCTAATAATATGGAAATGATAACCTTCCCACCTCCTTCACACAGTGACTTCCTAGCATAAATCTGCAAACTTTCCTACCACGGACCCTGATCGTCTCTATCTGTGCAGTAATGAACATCAGAATGTTAAACATAAAGGAACTGCTATCCGTTCTGCTCCCCAGACAATGTACTGAAATGCCAAAATGAAGAAATCAGAAAGCTTTGAAAACACAGACCCTAAAATTCCTGGCTTGCATCTTTCCTAAGGCCTTTAGCCAACTGCAACATAAAACGTACAAACAGTCTTTACCTGCAATCAGAGGCTTAAGAGGCACGGACACAGGCTTTCCTTTCCCAATGGGGGCATTGACGTAATCTAGGAAATCAGAGTGAGGGCTGCATGCGTACAGATTAGCTGCTTTACAGGTGTCCATGGTGGAACCTCCACCGACAGCAACGTAGGCATCAAAACCTCCCTTTTTGACAAACTCAATAGCTTCCATGAAGCTCGGAGAAGGGAAAAGAAAAGCCATTATGTCATATTTTTTTCAGAAATAAATTGCCACACCATTGCCACACCATTAAACAAGGCCGGGAGCAAGTTTTAAACAACAGGGAGATGGGCTGGTTTCTACGTAAAGTACATAGCAACAATAAAATAATACCTTCTATCAGTTGGTTCCACCCTCACGTTATCATAAACCTTAAAATTTACGCCATTCTTCACTAGGGAATCCATAACCATTTGTACAGGAGGGAGCTGGGAGAGGTTCTTATCTGTCATCAAGCAAACATTTTTGGCACCCATGTTTTGTAGGTCCTACAACCACAAAAATAATTTATGTTAGGTTTCATTGCCCGAGAACTGTAACAGACTCCCTCTCTCTCTGGCAAACTTGACACTGTACATTTTTAAAAACAAAGGACTCAGTTGTCCATTTGCATTTGTTTTAAAAGATATGTAACATTTATAATGGAGGACTGTAGGAATCTTAAATACTTGCCATTCCCACTTCCTTTGTAACTCCTGCTCCATATCTAATATTTGAAACAGCCATCTGAGGAAAAAAAAAAAAAGATTTAGGTATAGAGTGTGTTTCACTTCTAAAAACCCACAAATGAAATGAATGGTTTCTTATTGTGTAGAGAATAAAGTATATGTGCCTTAGCATGGCTTCATTTTTATTTATGACTCCTGAACTAGAAGGAGACAGAGATTTAAACAAATAATTATATAATCACAGCGTGATAAAAATGCGTCAGAATTTATTGCTCATTTATTCTTGCTTCAAAAGATTACTTGGACCTCTTTTAGGATTGTTATAATACAAAACTAAGCTGTAACATACAACATATATAATTTGGAATTTGTAGAACTGGCAATTTGTCCTGTTTTGATGGCTAAACATTACTCATGTTATCAGAAGATTTGTATTCCATCACCCTAACAAGGTACTTTGCTAAATAGGGTCTGGTTAAATAATGAGATTAGGGAACACCAATTAATACTAGATTTCAAATGTGATAAAAATGCATTAGTGGGCACCTGGGTGGGTGGCTCAGTCAGTTAAGTGTCTGCCTTCAGCTTGGGTCATGGTCCCAGGGTTCTGGGATCGGGTGCTGCCTGCTTCTCCCTCTGCCTCTGCCTCTCTCTCTGTCTCTCGTGAATAAAGAAATAATAGTAATAATAATAATAATAATAATAATAATAATAATAATAATAAAAGGCCAAAAGAATGCATTAGCAAAATACTCTAGTATTTTTTCAAGTCATTCATAAAAGAATGGATTGATTATATCTACCTCAAAGGCATAGTCTGTTGTTTTCCCAGAAGGTGCAAATCCAGGAGCTAGAAATGTAGAAATTAGTATTAGAGTTGGTCTCAAAAACAAAGCAAAAATAATGGTTTTGGATAGTAAGTTGGTTTTTCAGCAGTGAACATAAGCATCTCCCTTAAAAAGCCTTACTTAAAAAGAAAAGAAAAAAACTTAGCTAAAATATTTTTTCAAGTTTCATTGTTGCCTATCAAATTGAAATTAAAAGCTGCATTTTAAGAGAATGTAATGCTAACTTGAGGCTGATTGTGTGAAAATAGTTACTTAAAATATTTTCTTCATTGAAAATAAAATAGGCTTTTGAAATAATGTCTAACCATCCTCTAGAAAAAAAAGCTTTCTAGATTCTGGAGTTATAGTACTGTTAGAGATCAACTATTAGGAAATTCATTAATTAGAGTCCTGCTTACACTTCTTATAACAACTGTGATCTGTTTGAATTAAAATTTTTTCAATAGAGAAAAAATTATCACAGTAAGATATTTATATTTTCCAAATTAAAGCATGTAAACATTTAGTTCTCTTTGTGAGATATAATAAAAATGTTTATAAACTGATATTTCTTTTCATGTTATCAGGTTTTAGTTATGGCAGAAATGATTTCCTGTCATACTAGAACAAGAAGACCCCACTTGATGAGTTTTATCCTTGTTTTCATCACTCCTTGTCAGTCATAAGATTGAAAAAAAAAAGTCTGCAACAACGTCCACTATTTTCTTTTTCTTTCTTTCTTTTTTTTTAGAGAACAAGAGACCACAACTAGACAACAATCTACCTTGGGATTCTGAGGGCAAGAGTATCCTTAATCAAATTTCAAATTTCTTTGATCCTTATCTACTGTAGAGAAATAATCTATTACTCTTGCTACTGAAGTTTAGGAAAGGACATAAATTGAGTCCTAAAAAACAGAGATTATATTTCTTTAAATTATTAATTTTATGCTCCCAAACAGGAGACTACTAATTTTTTTGTTGAAATCAACTAAGAATTGGAAAGAACCAGCTAAAGACAAAATTCTGCATATGTTCATGAGGACCTAAAAGGCTGGGCATGATTTCACCCAGCAGAGGGTCATTATGGCTTATCTTAAATGGTGAACCACACCAGGGGTAGGAAAAAGCCCTCAGTCACTCTGTTCTAGTCCCCAACAGGCTTCTCTGTGGGTTCTGCTTAGTTTCCTGTACAGGCAGCCCCCCTTGTTTCCATTCTCACTGTGCTGTTCAGATTTGACCTTTCCTTCCAAGAGGTGAAATCAGTTTTTGTGTCAGTAATTCATGTGACATTCTGAGGACATGCTGAAGGTACAATGAGCTTCCTGCTGCTCTGTGGACAATGGAGTTGGGAAGGATTAAGATGTTTGTGGAAACTGAAAACATTTGTCATTATTTTTAATTACTAAGAAATAGAATGTTATTATTATTTTTTTAAATTGATGCAAGTTTTTTTCCTTCTAGGAACTGCTTTGTTCTTTAGCCTCTTTCTTTCCTGAGATATATTAAAACCGCCCAAAGGTTTCATCTTGATTAATTCTGTTTGATTAACTCAGACCATCTTAAAATCTTATCTGTGCCCCCATTTTTAGCTTTGGCAAATAATGCTATTTGAAATAAAAAAACATCATAAATAGCATTAAATATATACTTGAGCCAAACATATAATCAACCAGTAGCCCACGTTCAGTCACCATCATATAATTAGACAACAATCTAATTAGACAACAATCTACATATTAACCAGTTGCAAGTGAAAAGGCAACCATTTCAGCTTTCCTCTCACATCCATTGATTTCCTTGATTTATCCTTTGCCCAGATGTATTATAAGTGCCAGTGGGGGATTGGAAATTTTGGCCACTTTAAAAACCTAAAATGTATTATTACCTTGGGAGTAAGTATGAGAATGAGTTGGGCACTGGCATCTAGGGAAAAGGAAAAAAAAAATGTGAAATTAGAAAACCAGAAGACAGGATGCTTGCATTCTAGTCTTGAGATGCTATCAAAGCACTAGTTATTGGCAAACACTACATAGTTAAACCCAGAAATCATCATAGACAAGAAATCCACTCAGAGTCTTTTGAGTGTTGCAGGATCATTCTTTCAGAAATTATTCGACTGGTGCTCAATAAATGTGTGTGGGAAGCTGAGATAAATCCTCTGGAGATATAAGGAGGTTTGAGATGGAGTCTCAGTGTCTATGAGGTCCCAGACCTTCTACCAGGTTAGAAGCTTTGACCAAATTGACCCAGGTTCAACGACTCAATGCACCTCCCCTCCCATTCTCCCCACCCAGGGAACTTGTATTTTCCCATTGTTTTCAAGGTGTTTATTGTCTTGAAACAGACACCGGGCCTGGGCTTCTGAGAAGCCCTCGCTGGGCCTGCAGCCCTTGCTGGTCACCACCTCACACCTCCATCTTTTCTCGGCCCAGCCCCATGGACCCACCAGCCCCTTGATGCCTCCATGTGCTGGTCCCCTTCCCAGGGCCAGCAGCTGTGCCCCCCCCCCCCGCCCCCAACAGCGGTGTCCCCCTCACCCCATTCCCCTGTGGCCTGAAGTGTGCTCATGCCTGTCACTCTCTGTTCCCGGAATCCCGAGTCCCACCTCCTCTCAGTTCCCAGTCGGCCTGCTTCTCTACCCTTGGCTCCTTTTCCCTTCCAAGTCTCAGTGGCCTCCTGTTTCTTGCATAGTCCCTTTCTTTTGTTCGCTATGCACTTGAGCATCACCAAAGGGTTTTATGTTTCTATTTCTTGCCAGAGGACCCTGTCCTAGTGGGGTCCCGGTAGATACGTGAGTGCATAACCGCCCCCCCCCCCCCCGCCCTCCCGCTTGAAATTTGTAGCGAAAACATCTGAGGCGGAGGTGGAGAAGGAAGGAAAGGTGTTGAACTCAATGGTGGTTAACCGGAAGAACAGATTTGAGCTGAGCGCCACCATGAATCAAGGCTGCCACCTCCTGGACATGGCTGAAAATGCCAAGTGTTGAGAGTCCGGACCATCCCAGCTGGGCGTGAGCCATTCGCAGGCTGACGCTGAGAAAACACAGTGTTGTCCTTCAGAGGTGGGCTTTCTTGGGAGAACTTGCCCTCCTTTACACCCTCCAAGGAGAAGAAAGTGGAGGCAAAGGGAAGAAAATCTCCAGACTCAAAACTTTCCAATGCCCAGGGATGTGGGAACACATGCTTTCCTATACCCCTCCCCCTTCTTTTTATTTTATATTTTTAAGGTTCTGAGGCTGTCTTGATTAATCATTTCTACTTTTTACTTGTGGCTTGAATCCCATCCTCTTTTGCCTTATTGAGGCCTCCATCTGTCCTGTGTTTCCTAGTCTTCCCTCTCACTTGATCTTTGTCATTGCATTTAAGAGTTCCATGCTTCAAAGTCTCAACCTCTTGTCTCCTCTGGCTTGCTCACCCTCTCTAGGTCTCCTCTCTTGGCCTAGGTCTGCTGGCTCCATTTTCTTGCCTACCACACATTGCTTGGCTCCCTGAAATCTGGCTGCTGTCTCAACAAGTCCCAGCATTCCTGCTGTATTCTTACTTCTCAGACTACCCCCCCCCCAGCACCTTGCTTTCCTAGCAATGAACACTGGGCCACCCCCTCCTTGGGTGGGTGAAATGCTTTCCTTGGCTTCCAGGACTACCTACTCACCTGGGCTTCCTCTAGTTATTCTTTTCCAGCTCCTTTACCACTCTGCTCATTCCTTAAATATTGGGTTCTATCCTGGGCTTACCCCTCACCCTTTATAGCAAAACACTCATCAAGTCCCCCCAGTATTTCTCTATCCAAATTCATCCACCTGTCTTGGGTCCTCTGCCAAGCTCTGGTTTCAGTGTCATCTCTAATCTAGATAACTACAGAGTCCCTAACAGGCTTCTCTTGGTTAGTCCCTAACAGGCGTCCCCACCTTTGCCACACCAGGGTCAGGGGCTTATTTCCAATTATCTCCCCCCTCCACTCCCCCTCCCCAGCCCTCTGCTCCTTGGATAAAGTTCAGACCTGGCCCTGCCTCAGTGGCCCAGCTAATCTCTCTAGCCTGGTGACCTCATCTCCATTCGTCTCTGGAGCTCTTGGAAAATTTATTCTTTTCCTTGAATGGGCCTCATACTCTCTTTCTTGCCTCCAGTACTTTGTCCTTGTTATTTCCTGTACCTGGAACATGTTTCTCCCTCTTCTTCCAGTAAGTAGTGTCCTTTCTAGTGTCATTTGAAATGTCACTTCCCCTGGGGAGTCTTCCCTAAGGCTGGAGGCCCCAGGTAGGCACTCTCCCTCTGTGGTCTGTACCATGCCTCCAACCCCATTAGAACCATTATTACCCTGTATAGTTGGGACCATTCTCCTGTTTGCATCTGTCTCTAGATTGTAAATTTCGTGGTGGCAAGATGAGATCTACCCCCCCCTTTTTTTTTTAAGATTTTATTTATTTATTTGGCAGAGAGAAACACAGCCAGAGAGGGAACACAAGCAAGGGGAGTGAGAGAGGGAGAAGCAGGCCTCCCGCCGAGCAGGGAGCCCGATGTGGGGCTCGATCCCGAATCTCCGGGATCATGACCTGAGCCGAAGGTAGCCGCCCAACCAACTGAGCCACCCAGGTGCCCCGAGATCTACCCTTTATCACAACTGTATCTGTCTAGCATTGTAACAGGCACAAACTAATACCAATTGATTGAAGAAATGAGTAAATGAATAAGTAAATGCAGATGTTTTAGATCCTCTGAGCTTTTTCTCTCTTTTCCTCGTGTGCCAAGACACAGAACCTGAGCTGGGGTAGGAAGAACAGATTGTGGGTTTCCCTACCTTCTTGGGATAGCCTGAAACCACTGATGGGCTTCTCTACTCCTCTTGAGAAGCTGAGGAAACCATAGGTAGAGCAAGGCTCTCATTTACCCACTTCCTGGCTCTGGCCTGATTATTCTGGCCTTCCTCCCAGTATCATTGGCCAGGATAAACTGGTCAAGCTTTCAGCAAAGGTCAGCCCCTCTCCTGTGCACTAAATATCAGCCAAGAAAGGAGCCTGATGTGGGGCTTGATCGATCCCAGGACCCTGAGATCATGACCCAAGCTGAAGGCAGACGCTTAACCGACTGGGCCACCCAGGCATCCCATGTTTCTCCCTTTTTTATATTAACAACAACCTTCTCTTGTCTTTCCCTCTTCTGATGCTGCCCTCACTGCTCTCCTTGCCTTTAGATGACTACACCTGCTCTCTCCAATTTCTCCCATTTTCCCTGGGACCCCTCCAACTCACCTGTGCTCTATGACTCCACTAATAGTTTACTAAGTCACTAATGCCCTTTACCTTGCTAATATACCACTCAGTTCTGAGTTCAGTCTTCATCTTGTCCAACCTGTCAGCAGCAACCTTCTATCAGTCCCTTCTCCCTTGGCTTCCAGGCTCCTAACCTGGTTTCTTTTCATGCTGTTGACTCTGAATGCCGGAGGGTCCCAGGGTACGGCCTGTGGATCCTTTTCTTTCTTTACACTCTCATTCCCTGATGACCTCACCTTGTCTCCTGGTCTTGAGTGCCTTCCATGGTGATGGCTTCCCCCCTTACCTTTCTGGCTTAGATGTCTTGCTTAAAATCCAGGGTCAGATCTTCCGGGAGAGTCAAGATGGCGGAAGGCCAGGTGACCACATTTCGGGGAGTTCCCTGAAGAGAGCTGAATTCCAGTAAAAAAAAAACTACAGGACCACTGTGAACACCCATGAAATCAGCCTGAAGTGTGATATTTCGCACTTCTGGATCACCACGGGAGACAAGGACCATCGGCAAAAAGGTAGAAACAAATAAGAGGGACTGGAGGCTTGCCCTCAGAGACAGGGGTGTGGGGGAGGAAGCCCGCAGAGCTGAACCATTGAAAGCAAATACCCCAAAATGAAAGTGCTCTGTGAGTGAGGAATAACAGCAGATTACCGTCTGAATCGGGGCGAGACAGAAACGGGAACACAGCGGAGCCTGGGGCAAGGCAAGGAGACTTTTTAAAATCCACCCCCACCCCCACCCCCCCGCTGCCGCCACTGCCACCAGCCGCCGCAGCTGCCCCGAGAGTGGCGGGCGTGGATTCTATTTTTATGCCACTGCCTTTCTCTCCTGTTTCTCTCCACCCCGTGGGCCGGGAGCAGAGCCCCCAGGGAAGGCGATTTTACAGACTTGCGTGGGACCCGAGAGGCCACAGGTCCCGGGGTGCAGACAAGGTCACGCGATCCAAAAGGAGTTGTGGCTTTGAGGTACGGCAGTGAAGCGACAAGTGGGGGCGGGGGCAGAAATCAATACAACATCTACACCAGCTCGGCTGTGACAGGCTGCCAACCGGGAGGCGGGAAAGAGCCCCTCTCCGTGTAGAGGCTCTCTCTGGGAGGGAGGTCTGGGCGCAGACATCTTGCTCCGACCTGACTTCCTCAACAGCTGAAAAAAGACGTAAAAGAACAACGCTCCGCTACCAGAGAATTGTAACCTGATAACCTGGTTACCATTGAGACAAGCCTCTAGCAAGGGGGCTGAGAGACGCAGCCCAGGTAGAAGGATTGAAACGGAACGGCAGGCCCCACCCCCAGAAAGCAAGCCAGAAGCTCAGGAGGACAACATTCCAATGCAAAACCCCAAATCGGAGAAAGGCAATTTATTAAACTCCTGGCACTGACTACAAGTACCAAAAGCCCTACAACTCACTGATACAGTTTTCCACCTCATTTACTTTTTTAAACTTTTTTCTATTTTTACTTTTAAAGCTTCCACTTTAAGCTTAAAAATACATTCTCATGATTTTTCTTCTTTCGATTTTTAGCCCCCCTCTTATCACAACGTGATATCCAATACAACACCCCATAACATTTTTTCTTTTTTTCTTTTTTTACCCTGAAATTTTTTCAAACACACTCCTATATTTTCTGCTTTTGTTGTTGCCTCTTGTTTCCCTGTTTGCTCTCTCTGCTTTTCCCTTTCTTCTCTCCTCTTTCCTTTATTCAATCTTTTACGTGTACATGTAGATACAAGCTGCAAGTCAATCCCACATCCCTATTCAATACTACCCCTATATACAACCAGTTCTAATCCCCCTATATCTTTTGAAAGTGGGCTCCTCCAACAATAATAACAAGACAAACTCGGGAGCGTCTGAAATGCATTCCTTGCCCACAAGGAGTGTCTGCCCTCACCTTCCCATTCTAGTTTGTCAGTGTGTTTGTGTAATTGTCTTTGCTTTTATATAAATACTGGTCTCGGGGGTCATATAGGTTGGGCTTCGCTTTTTTATCTCTTCATTTACCCTTGATAACCCTTTTCTTTACCCTGTAACAGTTTTGTACCATATAAATCCTATCACCAGGCCCCGCTCTGGCAGGGGTTTCTTTTCTTGCTTCCTCTCTTCCGTTTTCTCTTTTCTTTGTCCTCCCTTTTCGGTGGTGAACTCTGGTTGCTTCAAAACCTTCCAACGACCGATCCACCTAGATAGTGGCTGATATATCTAGCCATACACCCCCTCAACCACTCCTCGCCACAATGACTCGGAGAAGGAACACCCAACAGAAGAAGAACCCTGAGACTGCAACCTCGGTCACAGAATTACTGGAAATGAACATAAACAATATGACAGAAATGGAATTCAGGACAGCAATAGTCCAAGCAATAGTCAATTTAGAAAAGAACATTAGTCTCAAAGTGGAAGCCATAGTAACAGAAGTGAAAGCTGAGGTTAGAAAGGCTTTAGATGAGATGCAATCTAATTTAAATATGCTAACAGCCAGAGTAAGTGAAGCTGAAGATCCTATCAGTGATTTAGAAGATAGATGGATTAAGAAGGAGGAGCAAGAGAAGTCTTGGAGCAAACAGCTAAAATCCCAAGAAAACAGAATAAGGGAAATAAATGATGCCATGAAATGCTCCAATATCAGAATTATTGGAATCCCTGAAGGAATTGAGAGAGAGAGAAGCCTAGAAAATATTGTTGAACAAATCATGGATGAAAATTTCCCAAATCTGAGGA
>PITA01033803.1:0-12318 GCA_004023965.1 Spilogale gracilis | reverse complement strand
GGAGGAGGAGGAGGAGAAGATGGAGAAGAAGAAGGTAGTATTTGCCTCCTCCTTGCTTCTGTGAGTTTCTGAGATCGGGCACTTGCCTGACCCATTTCTGTATTTCTAATGTCACCACTTAATCTAGCACAAACTGAGAGCTCGGTGAATGTACAGGGTTATGAGAAGCTGCTGCTCAGCCAGGGCCTGGCCCAGAGTCTGACTGTGTCCAGCTCTGTGCTCCAGTTGGCTGGCAGTTAGCTCCCGCTCTGTGAATTCAGTAAGTGTGCCCTTTGCACTTCACCCCTGGATGGTGAGCTCACGATGGGGATGGTGTCTTGTTGATTTTTAAACCCTTACTGTCTAACACAGCACCTGGCACACAGGAAATGCTCAAATGGCTACCCATGGAAGTTTCAGTCCAATGGGACTCAAAGGAAAGCAGAGTCCAGACTGAATTTGTCATTGTCCCCCCATCACCTCCCAAACCTGCTCTTTTCCAGAAGTGCCCCATATCTGTTTATTAAAGACGTGGTATCTTGGGGCACCTGGCTGGCTCAGTTGGTAGAGTATGGGTTCTCAGATCTCAGGGTTATAAGTTCAAGCCCCACATTGGGTGTAGAGATTACTTAAAAAATAAAATCTTTAAAAAAAAGTCATAGTTTCTTGGTTACAAAGATCTAAAACTCCTCAGGACTGCTGTATCTTAATGGAGAACAGTCTTTATGGTCAGAATTTTCTGGGCTTGAATCCTAGCTTTGGCCACTATTGGCTATCCCCTGGATAAGTTGCTTACCCCTTCTGATCCTCGGTTTCCCCCTTCATCAAATCAGGATAATAGTGCTCACTATTCATCCATTTGGTAAGTATTTATTGGACACCTAATATGTAGCTGGAACCATTTTAAGCTCTAGAAATACATAGATGTGAACCCAACAAACATTGTTTTTGCCTGAATGGCAAACTCTAACCTAGAGAGGGGGAGAGAGAAATGCTAGACAAATAAGGCAGCAAACAAATATAGAGTATGTCAGATGGTGATAGGAGGTGTGAAGGGAAAGGCAGTGGAATGGTCAGGCCCGGCAGTGTCTTATTCGGGTGGTAAAGGAAGGCCTTTCTAATAAGGAGACCCAACACTTGGGGAAGAATGTTCCAGGGACAGGGAAGGAGCAAAGGCCCTAAAGCTAGAGGTTGAAGAATGACAGGGGGAGTCTGTGTGGCTGAAGCAGAAGGGTGGGGTTGGGGGAGAAAGGACATGCAGATGAGTGGGACCAGGCATGGAGGGCCTTTTAGGGCTTTGGTCTTGCTCTGGGCAAGCAGGAGAGCACTGAAAGCCTTCAGGCATGGGAGGAGGGAGGTGATGTGAGGTAGGATGTAAAAGGGTTCCTCTAACAGCTGTATGGAGAACGGCTTGTATGGATGGGGCAGGAACAAGAGGCCAGTCATGTACGCCACCTGCTTAGTGGAAAATAAATATTCTACATTAGCACCTGGATGGGTGTGGCCAGGACTAAGTGCTCACTCCATGGGGCTGCTAGAGATGATTCTGGAGCCACCTGGGCTGCTCCTCCCTTGTCTCCTGCAGACAAGTCTTGCCCAGTCATGCAATGTCCCTCCTGCCCTCGCCCACCTGATCATTACCTCGGCCTCATACCTCCTTCCTTCACCCTGATGTTGAATACCCCCAAGTAGCAGCCCCACTGCCCGCCTCTCCCATCCCAACCCACCCCAACTGCAACTCCATTCACATCCCTCCCCTGCCCAAAAGTCTTCAAAGGATCCAGAGCTCATTAAACGCACACTTTTGGAGGCTGACATTCAAGCCCCTCACCCCAATATGGTGCTGCACTTACCCTTCCCACCCGTTCTCTACTTCCCCCCCAGAAATATTGAACACTTGTGCCAAAAGAGTTGGGTACAGTATGCCACTCCCAGAAGAGTGACCAAGGGGCCCTGATTGTACTCCTAGTGGCGAACGAGATCATAGGGGCTTACCTCAGGTTCCCCAGGCCGTCCAGGACGCCCCAGCCCTGGTATTACTGGATCACCCCTCCCACCATGATCCTGTGGACTCCACAAAAATGCGTCTTCTCTTAGAGTTGCAAAATGGCCCAAGGTTCCCAAAATCAGTTTCCTATTACTGTTCTTATCTCCCTCCCTTGATACCTGCCCCTAGGGACCTATCACCTAGAATAAAATGCCCTCATTTGCCTTTACTGGTTCTGATGGGAGACCCAGGCTCCAGGTGGTCTTGGATTCCCATGTTCAGCTTCCTGCTACAAACAGTTCCTGGAGGATTGGTGCCTGGACTGAAGACGGAGTATCCTGGGGACCTACCAGCCATAGAATGGCAAAATCCCCGATATTACTTTTCTACCAGCCCAGAGAGCAGGCCACACCATCACCTCAAACATCCCCCACGACGCGACTTAGAACAGCTTTAAAGACTGGCTAATGTCAGGACCTTCGCCCAGGGAAGTGTTGGCAGCACCTGAACTGACACCTGTCACCACGTGGCTCTTGGAGAAAGGCAAACACCAAAGCATTATTCTAAGATAACATACCTGAAGTTATCTAGTCCCATGATAGGCTGCTGAAGTGAAGCCAACTTCCTACAGCTGGGCGGGCACAGATACCCCACAGGCTTATAAGAGGCAGCCCTGGTGGCTCAGTTGGCTAAGCATCTGTCTTCGGCTCGGCTCATGATCCCCGCGTCCCGGGATCCAGACCGCATCTGGCTCCCTGCTCAGCGGGTAGCCTGCTTCTTCTTGCGCCTCCCCCTAGTTGTGCTTGCTCTCTGCCCTCCCCGCTCTCTCTGTGTCAAATAAATAAATAGAATCTTTAAAAAAAAAAAAAAAAAGGCAGCCTTGAACACGGAGTCTAAACACTGGAAAATGTTATCACCAAAGCTTAGGTTATCACTCGCTGGCTGTGCCTGATAGGGCTGCTGGCCGCGGTCTGGGCCGCTCCACACCAGGACACCTGGCGGTATGGCACCCATGGTCTAATCTCTGTCTGCCTGGAGTGCATAACCCTTCTTCCATAGCATCACAGGCCAGGCACATTACATTACCCCAGCAGCCACCAGGAGAGACAAAAAGGAGCATGGTCCCGCACTCTTAGCGCTCCTACAGCCCCGGCTATCTCGGCCCAGCCAGATGCCTAGCTGGCTGCCTAGCGCATAGGCCAAGGTCCCCTCAAGGGCTCCTTCGTCGTGCATCTTTGTGACAGCTCCCCCAATATCAACACATGCCTCCATGACCTGGACGTGGTGCAAGAGTAGTTCTGGCCCAGGGAGTCAGGAGATGACCATGACCCAGCCAGGCAATGCTTCTCAGAGGATAACAACCCCATTACCCACATCATCGGCTGATGTGCCTCCTGGCAGAATACAGGCATTTTCCCCTTCAGGGATCCCTCACTCATCACCTATCACACGCTGAAAGATGTGAATACCAGACAGACCCCGAAGGTTATAACTCTCTCCTCCCCCATCCTCCCCACAGGGCACAATGAGCCCCACTTCCACTATGAATAAGATTTACCCTCTCAGACCTCCCCAAGCAAGCCTACTGCTTACAGCTAGCCCCGGGTTAGTCTGTATGTATACATGGTAGAGACCACATCCCGATGGCTAGACCTCAGGCAATGTCAGGGATGCTCTGACCCTGAGCAAGCCACCCTCTTATTTGCACCATGCTGAATGACCTCAAGCTCATGAAAAAGGCCCACAAAACCACCAGTCAGAATGCTACTGGTCGAGGCCCCTAGGTTTTGCCATGTGCTGTCTAGGACCAGATGGACAGGACATTGACTGATGGTATCAAGTCTGGTCCCTGGCCCATGAGTCCAGACCATGCAATTATCCGAAGGCATGTGGCTGTTTGTGTCTCCCTAGCCCTGCACAGCGTGTCAGCACCCATGGCCCTACGCTGGCCCAGATACTAAAGAAATGTGAGTGATTAGAAGCCCCAAAGGGAAGCTGAGCCCCTAGGCCCCTCCCCTAGATGACACCCTCCTGGTGGCCAACCTCCCCTGCATACTCTGCTAACTCTGACCACCTCCTCGACATTTGCTGACCGCCCTGGGATGGGGTCTGCTGGTCTCAGTCCCTAATTGGAAGTGATGAGCCATTTCCCTACTCACCGCCCCGCGTATAATAGTGACGTTCCAACTAGAGGACTGGAACTAAGGGCTCACTATACGATCACACCAGGAAAATAGCAGAGGTAGCATAGGAAGTGTCCAAGGTTCTACAGGTGCATGTGACAAACAGAGGTGGTCCTTGAGGCTTTCGCTGAGGGGCAAAGGTAGCTACCATTTGCTACAGTATGCCCATCTATCCCTAACTATAATCTTCTGTCTGAATTACTCAAAAGACAAATCCCACAAAAACTACTTACTGTGTAATTAATATGGCCTCTGAGTAGATTTTTGCCTAATGAAACACTTCCTCTTCAAAAATGAATTCTCAAAAGACCTTCTTCTGAGCAAGAATGCCAGGGTTAGGGTTCCTGGGTGGCTCAGTGGGTTACAACCTCTGCCTTTGGCTCAGGTCATGATCTCAGGGCCCTGGGTTCAAGGCCCGCATCAGGCTCTCTGCTTGGTGGGGAGTCTGCTTCCTCCTCTCTCTCTCTGCCTGCCTCTCTGCCTACTTGTGATCTCTCTCTCTCTCTGTCAAATAAATAAATAAAATCTTAAAAAAAAAGAATGCCAGAGTTCAATGAATAAGTATCTTAGGGCCCTCTAATTTCAGCGGGATAGAGATTTGATAGAGCTTTGGCCTCATTTCCTCCTCTATCAGATGGGAGACTGGCTATTTGCCCTTTCTAATTCTGGCCTGGGGGGAGGATTTCTGGGACCCAAAGTGATGTGAGATTTGCAAAGTGTGAGACACAGGCAGAACCCTCACCATGTCAGACCGGCCGGAGCACCGAACTTGAAAGGCCACAGTTCCTGACGCACCCGCTGCCCCACCCCCACCCTGCACGTTGGGAGAAGCTGGCCACTCCTTCCCATTTACAGGCTGAGCTGGCACATAACGGAGAAAAACAAAGTTGGGCAGGAAGCAGCCTTTTCAACCAGTGAAGAAACCGTTAGAATCCATCCCTTTGCCCTGATGCCCACCCAGCCACGCTATCAAGAGCACACAGCCATCAGAGGGCCCTGGGGGCATTTGTCCCTACTTTATCAAGGACGTGGAAACCTTTCTCCAACTGAAGATAAAGACCTCTCCTCCCCACTCTCCCGCCCTCCCTCCTTTCTGGTTCTAGCTACCTTCCAGAGGGTTCCTGTCCTTTCTTTCAGTAACAACGGTTCTGAGAAGGAGATATTTTTCAACCACGACTTGAAGTAACTGGTAGAGAGGCAGGTAAGGTGAGTTTCATTCATTCACTTGTTCATGCATTCACCTTTCAGCACATATTTATTGGGTACTAACTGCGTGCTGGATACTAAGCCAAGCTCTTGCATTCAATTATGAGACGAAGGCACTTGCAGTCTTTGGGGGAGCCGGACAGCACCTTAATAATCCCCAAATGTGGTATTACAAATTGCCATCCAGACCGGGAGTGAAATCAGACTGGGGGGTGGTGATCCTAATCTAGTCGTGGAGAGTGGGGGCAGGGGGGTTCCTTGAAGAAGTAACTTCTGAGCTGAGAGAGAGTGCGTATAATAATTTTCTAGATTTTGCTCTTGCCCTCCGAGTGGGTGTTTTCAGGGTTAAAAAATGGCATGAAAGATGCCATCCATGCCTGTCCTGTTTCTGATAACAAGTCACGATTACTTGGCCCCTGTGAAGGTTAGGATGGAAATGACTTATTGGAATAATAGAGAAGCCAGCATAAACCTGCCAGGACCTCCTTCAAGATTCAGTTCACTTTGCAAAAGTTGCCAGATAAAAGATATTTCCAGATGGAGGGCTATGCAGGAAATACAAATGGAATATTTTTTAATAGCTCTTCCTTTGCAAGATATCACCCAAGGCGGCCCTCTGCACTGTGGCAGGAAGCACTGTAGCCTGAAAGCTTGAGAGGAGCTCAGCTGGCCCCCAAGAAGCCCTGGGGGGCCTTTGGAAAGGGCTTGAAGGAGCACTGAAGATGCTCTACTTACACAAGACCTCCCCGCCGCCACTGTCCTCCCAAAGTGGAGACCATGCCTGTTGCATTCTAACTGATGGATTCTCGGAGGAGAGGGCAGGTAGACTTATCTATATGAGCATTGAGTTCCTTTAAGGATGTGGCTTTACCAAACAACAGACTGCATCCCTTCCCACTTTCCAAGTGGCTCCTGCAAAGAAAGTCCGTGGGAATGCAGGGACCAACACCACTGACAGAGACCTAAGTGAGCGGGGGTGGCCCCCGGCACCTGAAGATTGTCTCAGGATACATGGGACTGGCTTCACCATAACGGTGGGGTTAAATCGGTCCACAGATGAGGCCAAGAAGGTTGGGAGCTTCTGGAAATAATAGGTAAAATCCCGCATGTTAGCCCAGATGTGTGCCTAAGATGGCCTTGAACTTTGATCAGTGTTTTTGGTGGTAAGATAGACATACCATAAAATTTAGCATTTTAATCATTCTCAAGGGCACAACTCGGTGGCAGGAAACACGTTCCCATTGTTGTACAACCATCCACAGCGTTCATCTCCAGAGCTTTTTTTAATCTTCCCAAACTCAAGCACTGTATCTATTGAAAAATCATTCTTCCTCCCCCTCAGCCCCTGGCAAGCACCCCTCTGCCTTCTAGAGCTATGACTCTAGGGACTTTGTGTGAGTGGGGATCTACAATCTTTGTATTTTTTGACTGGTTTTTTACACCTAGCAGAACGTCTTCAAGGATCATGGGTGTCATAGCCTGTGTTCAGATTTTCTTTTTTGAGCTGGGCTAATATTTCCTTGGATGCCCTTGCCACTGGTTTAAAATCCATTCATCTGTGGATGGACCCTTGGGTTCCTTCCATCTTTTGGCTCTTGGGAATAACACTACTACAAACAGAGACATACAAATATCTGTGTGAGTTCCTGATTTCAATTTGGGGGGTGGGGGCATATACCAAAAGTGGAATTGCTGAATCACTTGGTAATTCTGTTTGTAATTTTTGGGGAGCCTACATATTGTGTTCGACAGGAACTGCACCATGTTCCTTTCCCACCAGCGGTGTGCAGGGGTTCCAGTTTCTCCACATCTTGACCGATGCGTGTTCTTTTCTGGTCTGGGATAAGAGTTATCCTTGTAGGTGTGAGGTAGTATCCCATTTTGATCCGTATTTCTCTAATGGTTAGTGAAGTCAAACATCTTTGCAGGTGCTTATTGGCCATTTGTCGTCTTCTTTGGAGAAATGACTATTCAAGCCCTTTGCCTATTACTTGATTCTTTGGGTTTTTTGTTGTTGATGTTAAGGACGTCTTTCCATATTCTGAATATTAACCTCTTATCAGCTATAGGATCTGCAAATATTTTCTCCCGTTCCATGGGTTGCCTTTTCACTCTGTTGGTAATGTCCCTGGAGGTATGCAGGTTTTTAGCTTTTTTTAGCCCAACTCATCTATTTTTAATTTAATGATTAAATTAGTTGGAAATAAAATATGACACCTGTCCTTTTGGTCATATTTAAAAACTCATTGCCAAATCCAGTGTCAGGTAGATTTTCCCCTAGGTTGTCTGCTAAGGGTTTTATAGCTTTAGTTAGCAGGTGTTTAAGAGGTCTATGACTGACAAAGCCATCTTCAGTGTTGATTCTGGGGAGACTTTGGTTTCCACACTTTCCTGAATGTCCACGTGAATCCAGAAATTGGGAAATTGATGACATGGATGCCATATTTAAAGCCTTTAATTCAAAAGGAATTGTTGGGTAGCTCCAAATTTCTATCAGTACCCTGGAAGCTGGTGAAAATGAAAATCATGGCATCTCTACTCCCAAGGTGGCCAGACGTGGGCACACACATGAAGTCATTGCTCTGCGAAAAAAAGTCTGATAAGTGCCTTGACCGGGCCCCAGAGCCAAGAGCCATGAGCACTCAGGACGGGAGTGGCCGCCATGAGCTTCAGGGGAAAGAGAGAACTCTGGGGGTAAAGACGTAGCTTGAGCTGCGTCCAGGGTGATGGACCCAACTGGAAGAGGCAGAGGGGACCAGGGATGCAGCAGTGATTGCCACTGACTGAACACTCACTGTGTGCCAGGGACAGAGTACTACCTGCTGGGCACATCCCTTCCATTACTCCTTCGAACCCTAAATTTATCATTGTCTCTATTTTATTGTTGCAAGCACTGAAGCTCAGAGATTTGCCTTAGATTTATTACCCAGATAGTAAGTTAGGAAGCAGAGGCTAGAAACAAGGTTTGTTTCTCTCCAAAGCCTTTATTCTTCACCACTCTACTATTCAAACACTGAAGTTTGGAAACAGACAAAACAGACATCACAGAGAGAGAGAGAGTACAGGATGAGACAGTACAGGCAGAGTGTTTGAGATCAAGGAGAAGCAAGCAGCCTGGCTGGGTAGGAAAGTTCAGGTGCTTGGATATAGAAAAGTTCAGGTGCTTGGATATAGGATATAAAGGATATAAAGTTGAACCGATGGAGTGGGCAGGATCAGAGGGTGCCTTAATGGAAGCATGGAGGGCTTGGTCTTGACCTGCTAGATGGACAGAATTTCAGCTCAATCTCTTTGTCTACCTCGTCCTTCTGTAACAACGAGAACAGTGGAGTCCCAATAGTTTAGGCCCCTTGTCGGTGGTCACAGGAAATTGGGAGCCATTGCAAATTCTTGAGCAGGGGTGGTAGCAATGAAGAAAATGGGATTCCAGATGAGTTAGTTTGGCAGTCCAATGGAAGGTCAGAATCGCCTTCCTTGGCCCAGGCTTGGTGTCTTCAGCTAGCCGTGAGTCCCGGAAAACATGGCTTCCCCAGAAGCAGCTTCACCCCTCCTTCCAATGGAAAGCCTGTCTAGATGCGAGGTCTCACACCAGAGACCCCCAACTCTGCAAAGCTAGTGGCCAGGACAGGCTCCTGATGCCATCTCTTCATGCTGTTTTCCTGAGCATGAGGCTGAGTCAGGTGTCTGTGAGCCCCACCCATCTGTCCCATGGGGGTCACCAGAGCAGGTAAGATAAGGCAAGGGTTCTCAGGGCAAAGAGGCTGACCCCACACTGCTTGAGCTGAGCCCTATCCACCTATTGTTAGCTACCTACGTTCAGCCAAGAAAGCCCTGCCCTGGTCGACTATCCTCCTCTGAGGTTCTCTTTGCTTAATTAATTCTAATAATAGCTGCCATCCATTGAGCACTGTGCTAAGCATTTGACATGCATGATCTCATTTTATCCCTACAGCCCCGAGATGAAGATATAATTGTCCCCATTTTATATGTGACAGAACTGAGGCTCAGAGCTGTCAAATAATTTGCCTAAAACCACATAGTTAAAAAAAAGCCAGGACTAAAACATAAGCCTATCTATCTCCAAAGTCTGTGTCTTCTCTCCTATAATTGACATCTCTCTACACACTGGTCTACTGTAGGCACGTCTCCTTGTGGGCAAGGGGCCCTGCAGTAGAGAAGCCAGCTTCAAAGGGTGGCCTTGCTTCCTGACTCTATCTCTGAGGGTTCCTAGAGGCCAGGAGCTCACTTTCTTTCCCAAACCAACTTTGGGACCCAAATCAGAATGGCATCTAAGACCTTATCTTCTCCCAAAAGTGATGCTCGAGGAAGACAAGATTTTCAAGTTCCTTCTCAACATTTCCCAGAGAGCATGGTGTAAGCCTGCTTCGGTCAGGGGAAGCGTGGCGACCATTTGTTCATTTCATTCACTCAGTGAATATTTATCAAGGGCCTCCCATGTGCTGGGCACTTTCTGGGTGCTGAAGACACAACTGGGAACAAGTCATAAAGAATTTCTATCTTCATGGAGTTTGCATTCTAGCTGGGAAGAAAGGCCAAAGCAAAACATATTTAAGAATATACAAATATATATGAAGTAGATGGAAGTAATGATGATACCAGGAAGAAAAATAAAGCAACACAGAGGATGAAGAAGGATGAAAAGTAGAATTTTTAAAGGCTCTTATGAGGATAAAACATTTGAACAGAGACCTGAATGAAGTACATGGGAGCCATGGGATGATCCAGAGGAAGAACATCACAGGCAGAGGAAAAAACAAGTGCAAAAGCCCTCCAAAAGGAATTGTCTTAGTTTGTTCTAAGGAATAGAAAAAAATGTCAGTATGACTCGAGCCCAGAGTGGGAGGGCATTGTGCCATCACAGGAGAAGTGGGGACCAGACAGTATAGAGCACAGGAAAGAGTTGGGATTTCACATGTGCTGAGTGCCAGCCTGCTGTATGTCACTCAGGTGCCGCAGCCTCCCCGGAGCTATAGAGAGGAGACAGTTTGCACGACCGGAGAGCACAAGGACAGCTTAGTAAGTGAGCTTACCAGGCTCGGACTGCCCGCTTTAACTCGGAGCAGCAAGTAAGGTCAGGGTCCAAGTACTCAAGGTGGGCAGGGTTTCTTGCTGGCAGAGGTGAAAGAAAGAGCCGTTGACTCCAAGTCTCACTTGCCTTGCCCCTCAAAGGGCCTGAATCATCAATGGATGTTCCAGGATGTTAAAGCTGGAATCTCTCTGTATAGGAAAATCTGCCTTGGAAACTTACTATGTGCCCGTCTCCTTCCCAAACATCTTATGTGTTTCAATTCTCAGCATCATTATAAGGGCTCCATGAGATAGGGGCTCTCAATATGCCCACTTCACAGAGGCAGCAACCAAAGTCCAGAGAGGTGGAGCAGTATGTCAAAGGTCAACAAATATGACATTGCTGCCCTTGGCACAGGCGCAGGCAAAGCCCGCTGGGGGGTGCCTTTGAACCCCTGCTGCTCCCAAGAGCAAGCCAAGGAATCACACCGTTGAGGTCCCTTCCTCAGGAACATGCTAGGAACTTAACTCTACTAAGAAATTGCTGTGGAATAGTGACATTTGGGGACAATGATTCAGCACTTGATTTGCCCTCTCGTCTTAGCTGTAAAAGCGGATCTAGAAGTTGTTGGAAGGGGGAAAATCTGATAGATAAAATCAGGGATGCAGCTGAGGCAGGCAAGGTAGTAGAGAAACAACGATGCTGTCAGCAGCTTGTCGGGAACCTAAATGGGCACCGTCCTGCATCGCTGGCTGAAGGATGGGGTCCCGCAAGCCTGAGGCTGGCTAATGTCTTTTTTTTTTTTTTTTAAGATTTTTATTTATTTGACAGAGAGAAACACAGCTAGAGAGGGAACACAAGCAAGGGGAATGAGAGAGGGAGAAGCAAACCTCCCGCAGAGCTGGAAGCCCAGAGCAGGACTCGCTCCAGGGACTTGGGGACCATGACCTGAGCTGAAGGCAGACACCTAATGACTGAGCCACCCAGGCGCCCGGAGGCTGGCTGATGTCTTACACACACTTGAGCTCTTCCCACAGCTTCTGGCCTCAGTATTCTTCTGTGACTGTCCTGACCAGCTGGGAGACCAGCTAGCTGTTTCCTGATACAGTGCCTGTAACTTCTCAAGGATGGGGAAACAACAACGGCTATCGTTTTTGAGTATTTACTGTGCACTGTCACTGTGCAAAGCAGTCTCCGGCACATGATGCTGCTGAATCCTCCCAAACTCCTGTGAGGTGAGCAGGCATGGCAGCCGCCCCACCCTAGCACCAGCCCTGCTGAACATCACGACACACACATATTTGACATTTAACAGATAATAGAAACTGAGGCTCAGAGAGGTGAAGTAACTGCCTTCAAATCACACAGCTAACAAACAGCTGAGCTGTGTCTAACATCCATGCTCATTCTCCTGAGCCTCAGTTGAAGTGGATTTTTTTTTTACACTCTTTGGGGGTGTTTTCTACTATATAAGAAACCCGATTTATTTTCACTAAGATTACTAATCGGTCTAACGTTCTGTGAAAACATATCCACCAGCTGAAATGTCCTGAAATGAGTTTGGGAGCCAGATGTCTCTGACAAAGGAGTAGTTTAAAGAATTTTGCATGGGACCTGAAGCCATGTTAAGACAAATCTTTATTTTTGTTGCTGTATGTGAATGTCACTGCTAACAGGCATGGGATATAACTTAGCTTCTAACTATTGGGAGAAAACAATAAAAAAAAAGTAAATTGCGGCGCCTGGGTGGCTCAGTTGGTTAAGCCACTGCCTTCGGCTCAGGTCATGATCCCGGAGACCCGGGATCGAGCCCCACATCGGGCTTCCTGCTCGGCGGGAGGCCTGCTTCTCCCTCTCTCACCCCCCCTGCTTGTGTTCCCTCTCTGGCTGTGTTTCTCTCTGTCAAATAAATAAAATCTTTAAAAAAAAAAAAA
>PITA01033802.1:0-12263 GCA_004023965.1 Spilogale gracilis | reverse complement strand
CCCCCTTCCATGGGCTCCCCTCAGACTGCCCCTCTGGGTGCCCAGGCTGCTCTGCCCCCCTTCCATGGGCTCCCCTTAGACTGCCCCTCTGGGTGCCCAGGCTGCTCTGCCCCCCTTCCACGGGCTCTCCTCAGACTGCCCCTCTGTGTGCCCAGAGGCTGAGTTCACAGCCCCAGGCATGTCCCCAGCCTCCTGTGTGGTCCTTCTGGCCTCGATGGGCATCAAGCCCTCAGCCACGACCCCAGGGGACTCTAAGGCTGCCCCAGGACCCCTAGTCAGAACAAGCCTCAGGCCCCACACAGCTATCTATCCTGGAAGAAGGGATGGAGCCCCTTTTTTTGGATAATACCCCCTACCTCCACCCAGCCTGGAATCTGGACACATTCAACTGTCAGGTTCTAAAAGTAAATGCTTATACCACTGTGGTCCTTCCTGCTGGTTCCCTGAGACCAATCCGCTTCCCCCAGCTCCCCCAGATCTGCCAGGGGGGTCAGTCCTTAGGGCTGGGAGAGTGGACAGGACGCAGCCCCCAGAGAGAAGTAACTTCCCGAGACAACAGAGGGGTGGGACAGGTTGGGAAATGTGGTGAGAGCCACTTACCTAGCACGGTGAGCTGGGTTCCGTCACTGAAAACATACCAGGGTGACTGAGTTTCGGACCACATCCCACCGGGCCAGCACCTGGGGCCTGCTCTCTGGGGGCCGGGCCAGAGCAGGAACCTGTGTGAGGGTGCAGCAGGTGGGGCCGGGCAGCCAGCGTTCTGGAGGCTGTGGCACACCTGGGTGAGCCCAGAAACCAGAGGTGTCCCCACGCTCAGCCCCCGGCTGAGGCAGACCCTGCCCATGTCTCGTATATTTCCAAAGCTGTCCTGATCACCTCCTAATCCTCGGTGTTGATGGTGACACTGCATAGAGTTGGTGTTCAGTACACCCCTGAGCCTCACTTAGAGTTTCGGAGGGTTCCCCTCCTACAATTTCCCGTGGTCCAGCCAGGTGGCTTCCTCTCTGGGCCTACTGGTCGGTCTGGGACTGGGTCATTCCTGACTCATAGTCTTCCATGTGAAGACCCCCCCCCCTCCACTTTTTCTCTAAACATCAAGACACAATGCAGTCCCACCTCTTTGAGGAAGTTTTCTGTAATCTCGCAGACCACTGGTTTTCGGTCCACCTGTCCATGTGTTCATCCATCCATCCATCCATCCATCCATCCATCCATCCATCCATCCATCCACTGACCCATCTATCCATCCAACGGGAGCTTCAGGCTCTGTTTCATATGCTGGGACATGGAGGGCCTCCCTGGCTTTCATCACCATCTCTCCCTGAAAGCTCTCAGGTCAGGGCCAACAAGACCTTCTTCCCGGGCATCTCCCCAGTTCCTGTTGTACATTATGTCTTTACAGGATGCAACACAGAGTCAGCTTCTTTTTTCAGTGACTATCTTCCTGTTGGCACCTGAGACCTCCCATTCTCCCCCCCGACTTCCCTTTCATCCCTGCCCATGTCTGGCAACAGACTCCCAGACCAGCACCCTGGGTCCTCCTTCTTGGCCATCGTCCTACATTGTGGATTCCCACTGCTGCCCATCTAGTGAGGTTCGAGTGTATTCCAGCTCCATTCCTCCCCTTGACTCTCCCTAAATTGCGTACTGATCATCTCCAGATGGATGTTCAACAGGAATCGCAAACTCGCCATATCCCAATGAGACTGACCACCTTTCCCTCAACCCAGCTCTTTTTCTGTTTTCATCTTGTCACACGAGACAGTGACTGCTCTAACTACCCAACCCTCAGGCCAGATCTGCAGCTACAATGCAATCCCAATCAAATTCCCAGCAAATTATTTTGTTAATATTGGCAAACTAATTCTAAAGTTTATAGAGGGGCAAAGGATTCAGAATACCTAACACAATATTGAAAGGAAAGAACAAAGTTGGAGAAATGACACTAGAAACCTTCAAGAGTTACTATAAGCCTTACTAGTTACTATAGCCTTACTATAAAGTTACAATAATCAATAACCACAGTGTGGTATTGACATAAATGCAGACCAGTGGAATAAAACAGAGAGTCCAGAAATAAACTCTCACACATAAAATCAAATGATTTTTGACAAGGGTGCCAAGACCATTCAGTGGGGAAAGGACAGTCTTTTCAACAAATGGTGCTGAGAAACATAGATATTCACATGCAGAAAAATGAAGTTGGACTCTTATCTAACATCATATACAAAAATTAACTCAAAATGGATGCAAGGCATACATATAAGAGCTAAAACAATGTAACTCTTAGAAGAAAACATAGGACAAAAGCTTTACAACATTGGATTGACAGTGATTTCTTGGGTAAGACACTGAAGGCACAGGCAACAAAAGAAAAACAGGACAAGTTGGATTTCATGAAAATTTCAAAAGTTTTTACATCAAATGACGCTATCCACAAGGTAAAAATGTAACCCACAGAATGAGAGAAGATATTTGCAAATCATATATGTAATAAAACGTTAATAACCAGAATATGTAGGGAACCCATAAAACTCAACAGGAAAAAAACAAACAACCCAATTCAAAAATGGGCAAGGACTTGAAGAGGCATTTCTCCAAAGAATATATGCAAATGGCCAATAAGCACATGAAAGATGCTCCATATTACTAGTTATTAGGTAAATGCAAATTAAGACTACCACCTCACACTCACTGATGATTACTATTAAAAAAAAAAAAAACAAGGTAGGAAACAAGTGTTGGCAAGGATGTGGAGAAATTGGATCCCGCGTGTGATGCTGCTGTACGAATACCACGATTCCACTGATGTGAGGGATTTAGAGTAGTCAGAATCATAAACAACACAATCTTAAGTCATCAATGCGTCAAAGAAGAAACCACAGGTGAAATTAAAAGATACTTTGAGATGAATAAAAAGAAAACCCAACACGCTAAAACCTATGGGATTCAGTGACCATGGTGCTCTAAGGAAAATCTATAGCCATAAAAATGCCTCTATTAAAAAAGAAGAAAGATTTCAAACGAATAACTTAAGTCTACCTTAAGGAAATAGAAAAAGAAGAGCAAGTTAATTCCAAAGCTAGCAGAAAGAAGGAAATAATAATGATTAGAGTAGAAATAAATGAATTAGAGATTCAAAAACAATAAGGAGAACCAGTAAAGCCAAAAGATGATTCTTTGAAATTTAGCACCTTTGAGAAAACTTTACCAGACTGACAAATACAAAACAGAGACAGAAGATTCCAATTATTTTTTTTAAAGATTTTATTTATTTATTTGACAGAGAGAGATCACAAGTAGGCAGAGAGGCAGGCAGAGAGAGAGGAGGAAGCAGGCTTCCCGCCGAGCAGAGAGCCAGATGCGGGCCTCAATCCCAGGACCCTGAGATCATGACCTGAGCAGAAGGCAGAGGCTTTAACCCACTGAGCCACCCAGGCACCCAGAAGATTCCAATTATTAAAGTCAGAACTGGGGCGCCTGGGTGGCTTTGGGGGAAACCAGGTGAAGGGAACCCTGTATTGTTTCTTACAACTACATGTGGATCTACAATGATTTCAAAATAAAAAGTTTAATTTACAAAAGGTTGTATACTGCACTATCCCATTTATATGGTCGTCTGGAAAAGGCAAAACCACAGAGAAAAAAAAAAAAAAAAAAAAAACCACAGAGAGATCAGTGGTTGCCAAGATTGGGGCAGAGAAAGGGACTGATTACCAAAGGGACACAAGGAAATTTTGGGGATGGTGGAAATGTTCTCTGTCTTGATTGTGGCGCTAGTTACATGCCTCTATGATTTTATTAAAACTTATAAAACTACTACAGCAAGAAGAGGGAATTTTACTCTGTATAAATTGATGTAAAATAAAAATAGAAATCTTTAATGTTATCATAGGTGACACCACATCACTGGCCAACCTCGTTTTGTCTGTGAAATCAGCTTGGTCATTCCCCGCCTCCCCGCCCCCCCCTTACTGCTCTAAATACGGTCCGTTGGTCTGTCCTCAAGCCTGCACGTGACCCTCGTGGTTCAGGCCCATAGTTCCTCTGCATCCACTGGCCCCGAGTGGCAGGAAAGTGAGTGGACCTCTTTGGGAGAGACCGAATCCGCAAAGACCACCCCTTCTCTTGGGTCATGTTGTTAAGACGCAGGACACACTGATGCAGTCACAGCGTTCTCTGAACTGCCTCCAAAAAAACACAAGGGGACACCCTGACTCCCCCTTTCTTGTTAGTCCCACCCCCTCGATCTCCACTTGCCAGTCCACTCTGCCAGGGCCACCGCTATTCTCCCTAAGTCTCCCTAGCCCTTGAGTCCCAGCCCAGCCACCCAAGTGTGGTCATGTCCTTTCCTTGCAAACATCCCCCAGGATGCCTCAGATGAAGTCTGTCCTCCAGGGGATAGGTCCCTCAGGTCAGGTGCGAGTCACCCGCTCAGCCTTTGCTCAGACCCTCGGCCCTAGCGCCCAGCCCTCCCGGCCCGGCAGACCACGGCAAGTACTCTGTGCCTGCTCAGTGTTGCCCCTGTCCCTGTGTGTGGTTGCTGCTTCCCCAGCCCCTCCCCGCTGCGCCTTGAGCTGGGGCCAAACCTTGCTCCCCCGGGATCCCAGCCCCAGCTCAAGGCCTGACCCCTCCCCCATGGGGCTCCATCCCTCTCCTTGGAGTTCCTTGGACCCTGCCGGGCGCTGAGATGCCAGTCCTTGCCGCCACCCACAGGTGCTCACCACCCTCCTTGGCTGGACGGCTGGTACAGAACTAGAGCATCTCATCCTGTTCTAGCCCCTCGCCACGGCAACGCCAGCATCCCCGGGGCGGCTGCCAGGCTATGAGGCCCTCACCCCATTGGGGCCCCTTGCTTGTCAGTCCCACAAGTTAAGAGATAGCAGTGGGCAGCAATTGCACTACTGGGTATTTACCTTAAAGACACAAATGTCGTGATCCAAAGGGGCAGTTGCACCCCAATGTTTATAGCAGCAATGCACACCATAGCCAAACTATGGAAATAACCTAGCTGTCCATCAACAGAGGAATGGATAAAGAAGATGCCGTGTATATACAGTGGACTACTATGCAGCCATCAAAAAGAATGAAATCCTTCCATTTGCAACGATGTGGACGGAACTGGAGGCTATTATGCTGAGAGAAATAAGTCAATCAGAGAAATGCAATTATCATATGAGCTTTCTGATATGAGGAATTTGAGAGGCAGGGTGAGGGGTCATGGAGGGTAGGGAGGGGGAAAAATGAGACAAGATGGGACTGGGGAGGGAGACAAACCAAAAGGACTCTTAATCTCAGGAAACAAACTGAGGGTTGCTGCAGTAGGGGGGTGGGAGGGATGGGGTGGCTGGGTCATGGACACTGGGGAGGGTATGTGCTATGGTGAGAGGCTGTGAATTGTGTAAGACCAATGATTCATAGATCTGTACCCCTGAAGCAAATAATACATTATATGTTAATAAAAAAAAGAGAGCGAAAGAGAGAGAGATGCGGTGAAAGAGCTGGAGGCCATGGGCTTGAGTGTTGGAGTCTGCACCGGCTGTGTGACATTGAGCAGGTCCCCTCAGCTCTCTGGGCCTCTGTCCTCACTGTGACATGGGGATACAGCAGGCTCTGCCTTGTGGGGCTGCGGAGAGACGTTCTGTCCCTAAAGTGATTCGTGCCCACGGTGTGTCATCAGAAGTGGACCCAGATGCTTGGCACTTTGTCCAGGGACTCCCCGCCCCACACACAGAGAGGTGGGGGCTGGGGTCACTCAGCAAGTGGGGGCCAATCACGACCCCGCAAAGACCCTCATGGGGGTCTTTCCCACGGGGGAGTTTGTACCCTGGGTCGGTAAGAAGCATCAGCTGGGGTTTGCATGCTAGTGCTCCGGGTGGTGGCCCCTGCCCAGCAGGGGAAGGCCAAGGGGGTGGCTCATCAGCAAAGAGGAGGTGGCTTGGGCACCCTGGCCCAGTCACAGCACCCACCGCCCCCCGGGCATCCTGCCCCTGCCTCCTGCTTCCTCCCTACCCAGAAGATCAGGGTGAGGTGAGTGAGGTCCTAGACTTGGCTGCAAAATTTAGGAGTGCCAAAAAGCTCAATAAATAAGATAAATAATATTTTAACGCAATACTAGAAAATCTTAATGCAAACAAACGCACCCTGGACAAAATATCAACACTTTAAATAAAGCCAGGGTCCGTCCAGGCTGCCCTTCTGGCTTTCCCCTCACTGAGTTTTCCTTTTCCTTCTTGTCCCCCTCATGTCCTAGTCCCAGTTCTGGCTGCAAAGTGCCCCCTCACCCCCACGGCTCACTCAACCCCTTACCTGTCCCACAGGCTCCGAGAGCTGCTTCCTGCTGGGGCTCCAGGGTCTGGGGCACTGTCCGGTGGGGCTGCTGTTGTGGGGGGCGGCTGGCCACGGGCGCCCAGAGCGAGGCCCAACAGCACCAGAGTCCAGCAAGGCTTGGGGCCAGGGCTCTGCCCCCCGGGGGCCCCAGGGCCCAAATGACCTGGCCCCAGCCTCATTTGCCTTCAGGGTCAAGGGACCTGCAGGGCTGAGCAGGGTTGAGTAGGTGCCTTAGTCCTTCTTCTGGCAGTGGCTGTCCCTGTGCTCCATGACCCAAGTGACCCAGTCCTCTGCCTGAACCTTCTCTCCCAAGGCCCATGGCTGTTACTCGGGGGGCTTTCTCCCAGCGGGCCACTGGCCAACTGCCGGGCTGTGGTTGGCATCCCGAGCTCAACCGTCCTCCCCCACAGCTGCAAGCCTGGTCTTGCCCCTGGGGTCCTGGGTGGGGCACACCTGCTCCTGCCTTCCTTCTCAGAGGGCACCTGGGTCTGTGGAGCATCTCCCCTGGGCCCCGAGAGGCCGAGGAGGACAGTGGAATGCCAGTGGGGCAGCAACCGTCGCCGTTCTGTGGGCCGGGGCAGGGGCCGCTGTTCTGACCAGCCTGGGGGCAGGGCCGGCGACAGGGGAGGAAACAGGTGTAGGTTAGCAGGAAGCCGATGTTCAAGTACAGGAATCATGATGCATTACAAAAATAGTGTTTAAGGGGTGCCTGGGTGGCTCAGTCGTTAAGTGTCTGCCTTCGGCTCAGGTTGTGGTCCCAGAGGCCCAGGATCGAGCCCTGCATCAGGCTTCCTGCTTGGCGGGAAGCCTGCTTCTCCCTCTCTCACTCCCCCTGCTTGTGTTTCTCTCTGTCAAATAAATAAACAAAATCTTTAAAAAAATATAATGTTTAATGCAGCATGTTCAACACTTCCTGAGGATCATCTCTCTCTTTCTCTCTCCCTCTCTCTTATACGCGCACACACATACACACACACACACACTCACTCACACACACACACTCACAGATTTTATCCAGAGGTCCCCGTCATGAGCACAGCATGGGCACGATGCACGCAGTAATGGCTTCCGTGAGACCCCTTTCCCATCTCCCCGGAATGCCCCACACTGTCCGCCCAGGAACCCCTGCTTCGGTGTGGGGAGGCAGTGGCAATGGAGAAGGATCGAGCCCCCGCACGGGGTGGTGAGAGCCTGCATCTGCCCTGGAGGGGTGCTCTGCTCACCTGCAGGGCATCCAGGCCTCCAGGAGCTGGGGCTGGAAGCACCTGCAGGCTCCACTTACTTTCAGGAGCAGAGCGAGGTCCATGTTGGGAGATAATGCGTGTGAGAGTTGCTCTTTTGCCTTTTAGGTTTTTTTTTTTAATATTTTATTTATTTATTTGACAGAAACACAATGAGAGAGGGAACACAAGCAGGGGGAGTGAGAGAGGGAGAAGCAGGTGTCCTGCTGAGCAGGGCACCTCATGCAGGGCTCGATCCTGGGACTCCGGGATCATGACCTGAGTAGAAGGCAGACGCCCAACAACTGAGCCATCCAGGCGCCCCCAGAAGCATTTTAACTTGACAAAGTCCCAATAGTTCATTTTTGCCCTTGTTTCCCTTACCTTTGAGGACATGTCTATCAAGAAGTTGCTGCGGCCAAGGTCACAGAGGTTGCTGCCTGTGTTCTCTACGATTTGGACGGATTCCTGTCTCACATTTAAGTCTTCCATCCATTTTGAGTCTATTTTTGTGTATGGTGAACGTGCTTTTCAAATGGAGAGATACAGAGAGCATAGTACATATGGAGGTCGGCTGTTATGATCACGTTTCTTATTTCTATTGTTAATGTGGCCACCAGCTGGTCCATCTTGTGGGGCCGAGAAAAAAAATCACCAGCTATCAAAAAATGAAACCCTAGCTATACATCAGCTGTCACTTTTCAAAGTTTATCTTGTAACTCCCAGGGTTGCAACGGTAGTTCAGTGGGTTGCAACTGGCATTTTGCAAAAGCGAAGTAGCCTAGAACAGCCGGGAGAATAAAGAGCGTCCCCTGCAAGGAGTGAGGTGCTGACGGTTCACAGGATTTGGCTTCAGTTATCGAAATACATAGAGGTATTCTGGACGATGATGGGAAATGTATTTCTTATTGGCGGTTTCTATCTAGCAGCACACTGGTTCAGCTATGCATACCAGCAGAAGCTCACTGTCACATCCGCCCTGCCCTGCACAGTTGGCAGACCTGGAGTTCAAGTTTGAAACCACCCTTGTTTTAGATCCTCTGGATCCCAGTGTGTCCTGGAGCAGTGAGGTTTTGGTGGCTCGTCCATCTTTGGGAGGTTCCCCTAGGGTTCCCCAGAGTGAATTTCATGGGTGCCATATGCCTTTAGTGGATTCAGGCCATCCCAGGTGCTTCCTTGGAGTCTGTCCAGCCATAGTCCCGGGATGCTGTGACAGACAGATATACTGACTTCCTCCTATTACATGGAGCTCATGGGGGTCACAGTAAGGTTGGACCCCGTGCAGGATTGTGACTCTGCTTGGATCCCTGGGTCCCACAGTCAGGGACCCAGTATTCCTGAGGGCCAGGCACTGCATCCTGGAGAGTTCAGGGTCAGCAGGGAGATGGGCAAGGCATGGAACAGTAATGGGGGCCAGCACCCTAGCAGACGTCATACAGGGGACAGGGGCAGACCTTGGGAGGCCCCAGATCCAGTCCGGCTTTTCCTCATTGTGACGATGGGCCCATTCCTGCCTCTGACCACAGGCTTCCGAAACCTTTGGACCTGGAGCCAGTTCTGTCCCGGGGTCCAGGTTGAAGCCGCTCCCCACCCCCAGGACCCCTGTGTGGGTGTGACACTCACCAAGTGCCCGGGTTCAGAAGCTGTGTTTCCACCAGGGACAGCCACAGTTCTCAGAGAGGAGAGGCTGGACCTAACCTCAGACACCCTAGCTGCCCTGCCACAGCCTCTGGGAGGCCACTGCCGCAGAACTCGTCCTCCCGCAGCGGCTGAGGTTGGAATTCCAGGTCCGACTGCATCCTGGAGACTCTTGTAGGCTGGGCTGGGCTTTCTTTCTTCTTTAAAGCTTTTATTTATTTACTTATTTGAGAGAGAGAGAGAGAGAGAGAGAGAGAGAGACAACAAGGGAGGGAACACAAGCAGGGGAATGGGAGAGGGAGAAGCAAGCTCCCCGCTGAGGAGCGAGCCCAGTGCGGAGCCGA
This sequence comes from Spilogale gracilis, assembly GCA_004023965.1. NCBI lineage: Eukaryota > Metazoa > Chordata > Mammalia > Carnivora > Mephitidae > Spilogale > Spilogale gracilis. The sequence goes on along the minus strand of PITA01033802.1, from coordinate 2,731 downwards.
TGTGGAACCCAGTGCAGACCCCAATGCAGACCCTGATGGGGAGCTCGATTTGGGGCTCGATCCCAGGACCCTGTGATCATCATGACCTGACCTGCAGGCAGACACTTAATGACTGAGCCACCAGCTTTCTTAGCTGGTGCAGTGGTAGCTCTAGCACATGCGGGCCTGCCTCCACCCCTACCCTGGACCGGATTCAGGCCTGGGCTGAAGGCGGTTTGTATTCCAAATATGTCTTAAGCCTTGGTGGAAACAGACCAACACGAGACAAAGCCAGTCCTACTCAGCCACCTGTGCCGGCGGTTTTAATGGAGGAAGAACGCTGCCGGGAATGTCCACCACCTGTCTGTCTCCCTGGGCAGCCCAGCTCAGGGCGGTCGCCCGTTCCTGGGATGGAGGAGCCTCAGGTGGGGCAGCAACAGCCCCAGCCAGCGGGGGAGGCCTTCAGGTCCTGCTGGGTGAGGGCTCGGAAAGTGGAGGGTGACGGCCCAGGGGGTTCGCCGGAGACCGGATGTGGGAGGAGGGAGCCGGCTCCGAGGAAGGCAGGCAGCCCAGGAAAGTAGGGCTGCAAAGACCCAGCGGGAAGCTTGGTCAAGATGCCCAGAGAGCCTAGACTAAGGCGCACAGGAGGGGCGTGCGGGTACAGCCCTGTGGTGCGCGCGGCCAGGGGAGGGGACGTCTCTGCTTGCCTACTCGTGTGCTTCGCCCGCAAGCCTCTCAGCCGGTGAGGCTGCATCACGAGGAGGGCTCAGGACGCGCTTCTCACGTGAGGCGAACGCCGGGACCTGTGCAAACGCGGATTCACTCGGAGCGCCACCTGCCGCGGGAGGGAGGTCCGCCGAGCTGGAGCCGGGCTGGAGCCGGGAAGGAGCCGGGCTGGAGCCGGGCTGGAGCGGGGATGGAGCCGGGCTGGAGCCGGGCTGGAGCCGGGCTGGAGCCGGGCTGGAGCTGGGGATGGAGCCGGGGCTGGAGCGGGGCTGGAGCGGGGCTGGAGCGGGGCTGGAGCCGGGATGGAGCAGGGTCGTCGGAGGGCAGAACACTCGGGAGCCCGTGCCTCCGAGCCCGTCCAGTTGAGAGGCGGGAATGAGAACAGAGGGCGGATTGAGGAACTTCCCCACACTTCCCACTCTGCGGGGAGTCCCTGCAGGTGGAGGGAAGGGCATGCTTGCCCAGGTGGACGACCCCCCCCCCCCCTTCCAGCTCGCTCCAGCGGCATTTCCTCGCAGTCCCGCGTAGACGGCTGCTCCTGCTCCGCAACTCACAGCCCCCCTGCCAGCCTCCGGACCACAGCTACGCCTCAGCTCTGCGGTGAGGACTGGAACCGCGGGGAAGGGCGCAGGAGGCCTGCAGGCGATGGCAGGATTGTCCTTACACTTTACTCTTTTTCATATTTTTCTTTTTGAGGGAGTGATGTAAGGTGGGGCTAATGTTATCCTGACATTATCTTCCCTTTTTTTTTTTTCCTTTTCGGAGGGTAAACCCTTGGCATCTCCTACCCTCCTCCCGCCCTCAATCTGATCCCCCCAAGTATCAGACTCCATCCTCCTCTCCCTTCTTCGTTTTCTTATCTGCTTGTTTATTGAAACTTTTCATTCTGGGTTCATTAATGATCTCTTTGTTCTGTTAATTTTACTAAGATTTTAAGTTTTAATTCCAGCGCATAAGGGACGGTGTTATATTAGTCTTAGTTTCCAATACTCCACTTTAGGAGTACACGGAACAGCTAGAGGGAAGATCCACGAGGCAGTAGAGGATTTGAACAACCGCCGGAAGCCAACACAAGCCAACAGACATCTCTAGAACAGTCCATCCACTTGACGATAGCACTGTCCGCTCCCTTCGCAAGTGCACGGGAAACATTCTCCAGGATAGGCCTCCTGGTAGGTGCTAAAACCAGTCTTCCTAAATGACAAGGGCTGGGGATAATACAAAGTATATTCTCTAACAACAAAGGACTGAGATAAGAAAGCAATCACAGAAGCCAGTTGGGGGAATTCACCGATATGTGGAAATTGGGCATGTTCCTAAATAGTCAGTGGGGCAAAAGAAGAAATCACAAAAGAAATAAGAAAATATTTAAGATGAATAGAAATGACACACAACATACTAAAACTTGTGGGCAATGATTTCTTGGATATTGATCCAAAGACACAGATAACAACAGCAAATAGATCGGATTACATCAGATTTAAAACTTACATGAGTCCAAGGATCCAATCGAGAGTGAAAAGGCAATACACAGAAGGGGTAACATACTTGCCAATCAAATATGTGATACAGGATGGATATCCAGAGTGTAGAAAGAAGTCCTGTATCTCAAAAACCAAAATCCCTAACCCAGGGACGCCTGGGTGGTGAAACTCTGCTGAGCGTCCAACTCTTGATTTCACTCAAGTCATGATCTCAGGGTCCTGGGATCAAGCCCCGTGTCCGGTTCCACACTCAGTGGGGAGTCTGCTTGAGATTATCTCTCTCTTGCCCTCTGCCCCTCCCCCTACGCACACATGTGCTCTTTTTCTCTAAAATAAATAAATTTTTTTTTCTTTTTTTAAAAAAGATTTTATTTATTTATTTGACAGAGAGAAACACAGCTAGAGAGGGAACACAAGCAGGGGGAGTAAGAGAGGGAGAAGCAGGCTTCCTGCCAAGCAGGGAGTCTGATTTGGGGTTGGGGTCTCTGGGATCATGACTTGAGCCGAAGGCAGTTGCTTAACCAACTGAGCCACCCAGGTGC
>PITA01033801.1:0-12321 GCA_004023965.1 Spilogale gracilis | reverse complement strand
CCGCTCCTACTTTCATGGCCACCCCACTCCTACTCCTATTTCCACGGCCGCCCCCACACACTTCTGGGGCTTCTGTCTCTCCCGAGGACCGTGGCAACTACAGGACCTGCTTTGGTGACCTGGGTGCTCCTGACCCCTATGTTCTTGGTCATTCCAATGCCCGTTGAGAGGGTCAGACCATTGCCACCCTCGGTCAGACCATCAGGTCGCGGTCGGAAGACCACGCAGCTGCAGGCACTGGCCCGCAGCGGGGGGTGCCGTCGTACCCCCACACACCTCCTAACTAGGAAGCTGGTTGATGGGATTGGCACGTCCTGGCCCTGCCGTCCGTTTCTGGGATTGCTGAGGCCAGCCTGTCTCCCCACGACCGTGCACCGCTGAGGCCAGACTCCTCGCCTACTTAGGGACGCCGACACACACCGAGAGCCTGGCTGAGTTTTTAGTAACAGTTAAAGATGCAGCAGGACCACCAGGGACAGAAGTCCGCTAACTTCCCAGACTGGCCAACGGGGAAATGCTCAGAGAAGGTAGAAACGCAGCCGAGATTTTTGTCTCTTCCTGGGTGTGAGCTCCGCAGGCAGGGCCAGGGGTGCCCGGCTGTGGGTGGGAGCCTTGCCATGGGAGGAGGGGCTGCCGCTGGGCACCGGGCGGGGGCTCGGGCCCTCCACCTTGTCCTGTGGGAGCCCCTGGCAGGCTCTGGCGCTGGGCCCAAGACCTTTCCTGGCCACAGGGGTGGCCTGTGGACCTTTGGCTGCTTCTGGGGGAGGGGCGTCCTCTCCCCCGGGGGTCCTGTGCAGGAGGCCTGCGGGGCCTGGGGGGCGAGGAGCCTTGCCGCAGGGTGCAGGACTCTCCGCCGCGGGGAGCCCGCTGCCCAGGGCCCGGCCTCCCGTGGCTGCCGTTCGGCTTCAGCTGGCGGGCAGCCGCGGGAGGCCCGTTCACACTCCATCATCGAAGGATGACAGCGGGAACGGTGGGAGTTCATTACAGGGACCATGAATTGTTGGAGGTAATTTAGATTACAATTTAAAGTTTAATTTAAAAATCTATCAACAAATGTGAAAGTACTGGAGGAACGTTTTAAAATGCGCTTTAATCTCGCCAGCACAAATAGCTTCTCGGGGCTCTAAACATCATCACCTGGAAAAACACTAAAACTTTACTGCATCTTTAATTAAATTACAAACACAAAGGATAATTAACTTTTTTATTTTTATTTTATTCGTGCCATTGTTTCCCCTGGAGTCAATATCTGCCGGCTGCAGCAGCGAGCTGTTAGGGGGAAGTTTACAGCCGGAGGCCCCGGGATTGTGCAGGCTGCCTCCGGGGATGGATGTCCTGGCGCACCGCCGAGAGTCCGCCCCGAGCAGCCGCTGCCCCGGGGTCCCACGTGCTCGGCAGGTGCCTGCAGGGCCGGGCGCCAGTCCCTGCGCTCCCACAGGTAAGTGGGCGGCAGGCCGTGTTCCGGATGCTCTAGGAACTCACCCCATCCTCCCAGGGACCCCGAGATGCAGTGCCCTCGCCTTTCACAGACGAGGAAACTGAGGCACGGGGAAGTTGGGTCCCCGCCTGAGGTTCCGCAGCGGGTTCTCCAGATGGGCGGGTGTACAGGGCCTTGGGAATCGTGGCTGAGGGGCTGTGGCAGCGGCCCCCACGCATGATCCTGGCTTTGCGGACAGAGGCTGGGGGCGCCCCTGACGGCAGAGGGGCAGGCGCTGGCGCCCTGAGGCACGGGGTGGGGAGGGGGCTCCTCGAGGGCCCTGCAAGTCCCAGGGAAGCCACCAGGGGGCTCCCTGCGGACGCGGGCGGTGGGCCAAGGGCGCGTGTGGGGGCTGGGGTCGTCCCCTGTGGGGGCGGCCTGCTCTGCGCTGGGGGTGGGGGTCCGCGCGGGGCGACCTGAGGGGAAGCGTTCGCAGGGGGAGGGCGGGGCGGTGGGAACCCAAGCCCGGGTGGGTGGGGACGGGGTTGGGCGGTCTAAGCACCGAAGGTGGGCTGGGGGCGAGGGGATCCAAGGAATGCTGGCTCAAGCGGGTGCGGGAGGAGGGGCTCCGGCCCGGGTGGGAGCGGCACCGGGTGTTCGTGGGGTAGCACGCACCCAGCACCTGCTTGTGTGCTGTTGTTGGGGGGAGGTGGGAAGGCCTCCCCACTCCTCCCCTCCCTTCCCTCTGCTCTTTTCCTTGCACCCTCCCCCTCCCCTTTCCCTCTGGCTCCGGCTTTCGTCCTTCTTGTTGGGGGGCGTGGGGCTTTGGCACCTTTCTTAGCTGTTAGGTCCTCAGCTGCTGGCTGGCTGCCCCCGGTCTGTGCTAGGGGCCCTGACCCGGACCTTGTAGGGCCCGCGTGTGGGTGGGGCACTCTCACCTGGGCCCTGCCTCTGGGCGGCCTGGACCCCTGGTGGGGCTTGCGCCAAATCTCAGGTCCCCAGGGCCTCCCACACCTCGGGTTTTGCTTCCCCTCCCCCAGTTCCTGATCTGTTTTCCACGTGCTCTTACATCATCTGGATCCCATGGTGGGGGGTGGGGGAGTCAACCTGCGGGGTCCCTCACCTCCAGCCCCAACCCATTTCTCAGGGGCTGCCTGTCCCACACACGCCCACTGACACACGCTCACACATGGTTGCACATGTGCACACGCGTGCCTGCACTCACACACTCATCCCTCCATCCCATCCCACCCACACTCGTGCAAGCACACACAGACCTCCGTGGCTACCCTGGCCCAGCACCTGCCTCCCCGCTCCTGTCTCCCCCACTTACACACCCCCCGCGCCCTCAGCTCTGGGGAGCTCACCCTCATAGCCACCTGCAGGGTCACTGGCCCGCCGCTCCGGGTGGGGCTGACTGTTCCTGCCACCCCTGGTCTGGGCAGCGACACCCCCCCGCCTGGCCCAGCCCCTGGTGCACGGAGGCAGGGGGGCAGCGGGCCACTGGGGTATTCGGTTTTAGTGTGGTGGCTGCTTAATTATTGGTTAATCTAGCAATTTAGCATGCTTCATTTAATTCTAATTAGGAGAATTAATAGTCAGGGAATAGCGATTTCAATAGAGTGGCACAAAACAAAACCCATCCTGGACACCTCGTGCCTGGGGCTGCGTCCAGCTCGTGCAGCTCGGGGGGGCCGCCCTGGGGGGGCGGGGGCAGGGGCGCAGACCTGCCGACTCCTCGCGGGAAGGTCATGGGGGGGGCAGGAATTTCTCCGTTGCCTCCTGGCGTGGCGCCTGTGCGGGCGGAGGGGTCCTGAGCAGCCTGGCCGCCCCCACAGGCGACACCCCCAGGCCCCCCAGGCCTCCAGGGCCTCCCGGGGCTGGTGACGCTCGCATGTTTGCCTGCTCATCAAGCCAGCTCCCTGACAAGGCCCGACATTGGACAAGACTGTTCCTCTAATTAAGGTGCTAATTGAATTAAATGGCTGTGGTAATGAGCAGATGAGCAGCATAAAAAGTAAAGAGTCAGATAGGCCAATTAACAAGAGCGCAGAGCATAATTATAACATTGGAAATACACGGAGCTCGCTCCAACATTGTTAATTGTTACCGGGGGATTTATGGTAATTGGCCCACAACAGGCAGCAGGCAAACCTGCCCAGGCCCAGTAATTAAAAAAATGATATTCTACACAAATGCCGGATGGGCTAATTAGGACTTGATTTACATAAAGGACTGGAGGAGGCCCTGCCCCACATCCCTGCTCGCCATGGGGGGCACCAAGCCCGGCGGGACCCCGCCCCCGCCATCCAGAGCCCCCCCAGCTGGCTGGAGACCCCAAGGCCGGCCCTGAGCCCCAAGTGCTGCCCAGAGTGACTGCGCCCTGGAGGGTGTGCATGTGTCCCACCTCCGCTCTCTGCGCGGCCCCGCGCCCCTTCCTGCGCCCCCTGGGAAGCCCGAGCCTTGGCTTCACCACCTGCCTTCGGCGCCAGCCTGGACCTGTGGTTCTCAGGGGAGTTCATGGCCACCCTGAGGCCAGCCTTCCCTTCCCCTCTTCCCCTCTGCAATGTGTGGTGTCCTCATTCCGAGTGTCCCCACCGAGTGTGCCTGGACCTGAGGTCATGCCAAGGTCAAGGGGCACATGGCCAGTCAGACTGCTCTGGGCCTCTTGCTTCCTGCCCCCGAGCTGGGCTGCATCTGCCCCTCCCTTCTGCCCCCTGTGAGTGTAGCCCCAGCCCCTGAGGTCACATGTGACCCCCACCCCTCCACCTCGGTTACGGAGGGCCACGGGAGACATGCATGCAGACAGACAGGAGCTAGAGAGGGGGCCGGAGACGGAGGTACAGAGGGGAGGGGAGAGTGGGAGGCAGGAGGACAGCCCCCTGTCCCTGCCCTCAGGCGCCTCCGTCACCGGTCCTGCCCCACCCCAGAAGGCCACGGGCACCCCAGCTCAGAGACGGGAGGCGGGCTACCGTCACCTGCCCAGGGCCCGTCACGGCCGGCCTCCTGACACTGCCCCTGGGGGCCCACACTGTGGCCCTGCCGTTCCTGCGCCGCCCCTGCCCGCCACCAGCCGCTCTGTCCGTGACTCCTCAGCCAGATTTACCGTGACGTGCACACTCCGAACAGAAAACCCTGCCTCATTTACAAATGTAATTTCAATTGAGAGTACTTTTCCAATCTCCCTTCATTTGAGTCCCAATTGAGCCCCTTCTCGCGGCACTGATGGCATGATTAGACAGCGCGCGCGGCGGCAGACTGGTCAAGCGCGCCCCGTAAATTGGGAAGGATGTTTTATCAGCACCCATCGCCGTGGTGCAGGCAGCTGTGGGGTGCTCTGGGCTGTCCCCTCAAATCACGGTTATGGAATAATTTAGCCCTCGATTCGCGGGATTACTGCCGCCACTGATCATGCTGTCACATTCCAAGTGAGCACTTGAGCCCGCGTTTATTCATGCCAGATCCGTTTTGCTTTCGTAATGAGCACATATTACCCCGGCACAAAGAGGGCGAAGACGTCCGTGGTGATAGATAGACGCGAGATTAAATGAGATCTTCATGACTCCTGCAGCCATCAGTCCTGCCTGTGCGCTGGGCTAGCGCACTTGGGCCCTGATTTGCTCTTTATGGCACCGATATTAGCATGCGCTCACCGGTGCGCGGGCTCATCAAACCCATTTAAGGTGGAATCGGGTTGCCTGGTGGGAGAGGCGTGGCAGGCAGAGGCTCTGGCCCAGCCCAGGGGGGCTGCAGGCGGGGCGGGGCGTTAGGGGGCATGGCTGTGCTCCCACCCGCTCCTGGCCCACCCTCAGGCCCCCAGCTCCCCACTCACACACCTGTTCATTTAGGACCCGAGGACGCCAGGTCACCTCCTGCGCTGGGCACAGGAAGTGGACTGCTTGGGCCTTCCTCCAGCTCCCCAGGGGACAGGTGGGTCCTGGCGTTAGGCCCAGCCTCCAGCACCCGGCCTCCCCTGCCTCCCCTGCCGCCAACTGCCCTGGGACCCCTGGGTCAGCACCCAGCACATTCCTTTCCCTCAGCGCCCTTGGGAGAGCCTGCCCACTAGTTAGCAGCCCTCACATGTCTCCTAACCCAGTGCCCATGTCATGGGGCCAGCCGCTGTCCTGCCGGGGCCCAGGGCTCCATCTCCTCTGTGATGCCCAGGGTCCCCAGTGGCTGCCTGACTGCTCCGCACCCCATTCCTCTCCCTGGGAGGGGGTGGGAGGCCATCGGCACCTGCTGGCTACAAAGCCGAGCCCCATGGAGAGCCTGCTGTTTTGGAGCGTCCCCCGGGCAGCTCTCTGGGGAGCGGGCCAGCCATTTGTGCATGTCTGTCTGTAGCACACATCTTCGCCTTCATGGAGGTGGTGGACTTTCATGGTGGCCAAAGGGCCCACGGAGCCTGAGCCACAGGTGGCCCTGCCCTTGTCATCCAGCCGCCCAGCTCCCCAGTCCGCTGTGCTTGGGGCAGAGCCGGTCTGTGTGCGGTCCTGCTCTGCCGTCTCGCTGCTCGGAGCCCCTGTCGCACACTGGCCACCTTCTGTGCCCCCTGCCGCAGGCACCCTCGGAGCTCAGGGGTGGGCACGCTTGGGGAGGAGCAGCCACGCCCCTGGTGGCACTGAGCCTGGGACAGTCCCGGCCGCTCCGTGAGCGCAGACACCGAGGGAGCAGATGGGTCATTCTGGTGGGTGGTGGGGTGGCCAAGGATGCTTGGCTAGGGCACGGCCCCCAGGGCAGGTGTGGGGCCAGCTCAGTGGGGGAGGGACGAGGATGGAATGGGCCTCTGTGTCCTGGGGGGTGAAGGGCATGGGTGGGGGCAGTGGTGGGCATCTCTGAAATGTACTAGACCTCCCCAAGTGGGCCAGGCCCGGGCTGGGAGGGGAGAGGACGTCCACCCCTGTCTCTTGGGCCACCTGGCAGGGCGGCTGCCCTTGGTAGGAGTGACTGGGGCACGGTGAGCCTGAGGCCAGGTCGACCCAAGCGGGACACCCTATAGGACGCCAGGCTAGCCCTTACATTGCCAAGGCTGAGAAAGGCCAGGAGGGATTAAAGGATTGGGAGGAGGCATCCTGGGCCATGAAAAGGACATGGTGGGGAAATGGGAGACTGACCAAACCTGGGATTTCCTGGAGGGCAGTGTGCCAGCCTTGGGCTCCTCGTTGTGACACACATGTCCCGATGAAGCTGAAGGGCAGGGACCTGGGGAGGTGTGTAGGAACTCTCTAGCTTTGTGGGTCTTCCCTGAATCCGAAACTGTCCCCAGATTAAAGTTAGGAAAAGATCCCTCGGGTTCTACTGTGGAGAGGCTGCTGGGGGAGGGGGAGGAGGCGGGGAGGAGACCGAGGGGACCCGGGAAGGGGGAAGAAGGGATGAGGGCTCTTAAAGGCAAAGCCCTCCGGTTTGTGGAAGGCTGTGTGTGTGTGCATGAGTGTGTATGGGTGTGTTCCTGTGTGCGTGTGAGTCATGTGTGTGAGGTCTTCATGCATGAGTGTGAGAGTGCATTATGTGTGTGTTCGCGTGTGCCCGTGATTCTCACACGGGTGAGGCACTGTCCCTGCTTTGACACCCTCCCCTGAGGCTTGTGAAGACTTTCACGGATGGGGCCCCCGGTTTCAGGCTCCGGGAGGGAGTGGGGGTCTGACCACCTCCTCGGGGAAATCTCTCCCCCGGCAGTTTTCAAGCCTGGCAGCAGGCCCCCTCCCACGGCAGGCTGCCTCCACAGGGGTTGGGGGTGGCCGGGCTGGGCGGCTTCTCCCTCCTGGCACCTCTCCCTTCTCTGGGCTCAGACCGGGAGCCCCCCCCGCGGTGTGTGCTTGCTGATGTCCCTCCTGTGGCACCCCCCACTCATCACGCATAATAGAACCCGCAAATATCTCTACTTGCTAATTTAAAAAGGGAGCGGGCTGTTTATGAGCACCCCAAGAGCGAAGAAAGAGCGACGTTTATGAGCCTGAAGGGAAGTGATTATGACGGGGGACAATGGTGCGCCGCGGGAGGGGCTCTCCTGGGAGAACCTGAGTGATAGGGGCACCGCCGCCTTTTCTGATGCTGGTTTCAAGCCCCGCACTTGCTATTGGCACTGGGACAGCTGCCCTTCGTCTTAAACGTCAGTGCCATGCAAGGTGCTGCTGGGAAGGAGGCCCGGGAGGGACAGAGGGACGGGCCTAGAGCAGTGAGCAGGCATCCTGGGGGGCAGGGAGCTCGGCAGGGACTGCTGTCTTCCCGGAGAGCCTGGCTTCGGCAGCACCTAGTGCTTTCAAATACAAATAAAACTCAGGGGGTTGAGCCTCTGCCTTCGGCTCAGGTCATGATCTCAGGGCCCTGGGATCGAGTCCTGCATCGGGCTCTCTGCTCAGCGGGGAGCCTGCTTCCTCCTCTCTCTCTGCCTGCCTCTCTGCCTGCTTGTGATCTCTCTCTGTCAAGTAAATAAATAAAATCTTAAAAACAACCCTAAATGCCCATTTCTGTGTCTTTGTTTAGTCTGTGCTTATTGAGCACCGACTGCACACAAATCGGTCCCTGGGGGTGAGTAGAACAGGGGCGGCAGTTGCCCGGGCCCCTGACTGCCCCCTCCCCGCGCACGGATGTGCCCCGCCCTCCCCACGCCCTCCGGGGGCCAGCGGCTGGAAGGACAGCGGGAAGCTCCTGGCAGCGCCCGGCTCTGAGTGCTGCGGTGCACCTGCGTGTGGGAGAACAGGAGATGAAAAGCCGGTGTGGACACCGCTGTCCTCGCCCGCCCCAGCCACAGGGATGCCATGGGAGCCCGGGAGGGAGGAGTGCCACGGGGGGGGGCAGAGCCACTGGGCAGCCCCCTCCTCTGCTGCTGATTCAGGCCCTCAGGAGACACCCCTGGCCAGGGAGGGCCTGCTGAGGTTGGCATCACGCCTAGGCAGGGGTGGGAACGGCGAGACCCTTCCAGGATAGCCTGGAGGGCCCGGGACCCGTTTGCTGGGGCAGCAGGAGCCCTGAGGCCCACTGAGGCTCCTTCTTGGCCTCGCCTCCCTCCTGTGCCGACAGCAGCTGAACCTCAAGGCCTCCCACTGTGGGGACGGTCTTTTAGGCGCGGGGGGGGGGTGTCTTCCCTCCCTGGGAATAGTCCCCGGACCGCCTGCCCAGCAGGGCCCTCAACCTTTGAGCCGGGGTGCTCAGCCTGCACTCAGGCTGCGGCAGGGCGGGGATCACACGGGCTTTGGGGCAGCCTGCCTGCCTCACCCCCCCGCCGGCCCCACAAACGCAGCCCCAGAGCCCTGAGGCCTGGTCCTGGAGGCCTGTCCAGCCTCTGGTTCCCTCCTTTCTCTATGCCCCATCCCCCCGCACCTCCGTTCTGCGCCTCGAACGTGCCACGCTCTGTGTGGGCTGCCCACCTGTCCCCGCTGCCCACCGTCCTCAGACATTCCTGCAACGTGAGGGGACCCCCTTGGCAGCTTGCAGGTTTTTTGTTTTTTAAAGATTTATTTATTTATTTGACAGAAACACTGCAAGAGAAGGAACACAGCAGGGGGAGTGAGAGAGGGAGAAGCAGGCCTCCCGCAGAGCAGGGAGCCCAATGTGGGGCTGGATCCTGGGACCCCGGGATCGTGACCTGAGCTGAAGGGAGATGCTTAATGACTGAACCACCCAGGCGCCCAGGCAGCTGGCAGGTTTTACCCGGAGTCTGTTTACTCGGAGTGACCCCCAAGGCCGAAGGCCCTTCCCCGAGGAAGGGGTAGGGGCGTCACTTCCATCCGAGGCCTGGCATGCACAAGGGTCCGGGAAGACCCCAGGACGGAGAGGGACCCATGCTTGGGGACCCCTGCTGCTGGCCGCAGGGGTGGAAAGGGCCCCCCGCAGAGACCCACACCTGCTCAGCCCTTGTGGGCCGGTCCCTTCTCTGACTGTGGCCCGGACTCCGTGGGCAGACCATGCCGCATGGGGCCCACTGCAGGGCCTCCACTAGGGCAGCTGGGCTCTTCTCGCCCCCCTGGTGCCACTGCCTGCTCCCAGGGTTTGCTGAGGGGCAGTCCTGCGTCCTGCAGGCGTGTGAGCAGGGCCCGCTGGGCGAACGCCATCACCCGCGAGAGGCCGTGTTTACCCACCCCCTCCCTGGGGCAGGAGCCTCAGGCAGTGTGGCCACTGGACCGGCTGGCGTCCAGCGAGTGCCCTCCAGCCTCGGGCCAGGCAGGGGCCCCGCGGGCAGGCCCCACAGGCCCCTGAGCTGGGCGTCCCATAATTACAGCGCTGTGAGCTCTGCGGACAGACCTTGGCGTGGTGGTGGGAGCGGGAGAGGGGCCTGGGTGTCGGTACTGAGGCCTTCCCCACAGGGCATTGAGGGGACCCCTCCCTCAAGCCACTCATCACCTCCAAGTCAGAGCTGTGCTGGAGGACTGTCTCAGTGACTGCGCAGGGGCTGCTGTCCAGACCCTGGGCCCAGCGCCCTTTTGTCTGGCCATTTCCCTAGGCTGTGCGCTGCCGGGCCCTGGAGGCCATCTGGGCTCATCGAGGCCGCGGGGTAAAGCTTTCTGAGCAGCAGGGACCTCGGGGCACACCTGAGGAATGCTGGTGATCCAGGCTCCGCAGTGGAGGTGCCCTGGGAAGGGACCCCTGGGGGCAGCCTCCCAAAGCTCTCCTGAGCACCCAGAGGGGCCACCCAGGCTCTACGGGGAGGGGGTGGAGTGGACACCCCAATGCAGCCCACGCCCCAGCTCCTGCAGACGGGGACTTAGGTGCAAGGGGCAGGTGGTCCTGACTGTGGCCCTGGCCAGAGGCTCTCAGCCCCCCCAGGGACCAGCTCGATGCACTGGTGCCACGAGCCCCCCCGCCCCACCAGGAGCCCGGCCAGCCTGCCCCAGGCCCCCAGTCAGCAAGTGTGCCGGGCCGGCTGCCGAAGTCCCGCTCCAGGGCTGAACTGACACCCCACCAGGGAAGTCCAGCCATGCCCTGTCCCCGGGCCGCAGGCATACATCTCGGTTCTTTAATCCCCCCGGGGGTCGGGGGCCACGGTCGGGGGCCACGGTGCCCAGGAGCAAGTGTTGAGGGCAGTGGGCACCGTCAGGCAGCTAGACAACTGCGGGACGCGGCTGCTGCCCCCTGGGAAGTGTGGTGGCCCCTCGCTTCGCTCTCCGTCCATTTCCTCCCAAACGACTTCCTGGGAAGTGGACGGCGGATGCATTTGACAATGGGATGACAGATGGCCACAGCTCCCACGGCTCTGCGCTCGGAGGGGGGGAGGCGAGGAGGGGGAGGCGTGTGGGGCTCTGTGCGCAGAGGGTGCAGCCCTGGGGCTGGGCCCATGGGAGCAAATGCCCCGGGACATGAGGACACGAGAGCCAGCCTGGGCACGGTGGACCGCAGCACGGCGGGGAGGGGGGCGAACGCGGCCCCAGCTGCCCGCCTGGCTTGGGTCCTGCCCCACCCGCAGCTGGAGGTGCCCGGGCTTGCTCCACAGCCTCTCTGGGCCTCGCCGTCCTCATCTGTGAAATGGAGCTGCGCTGTCCCCGGCCGTGGGGCTGCGGCCACAGGGACAGAGCCCGGGGCAGGCGTGGCCTCCGTGTGCTGGCACCCTCGCTGAGGGGTGGGGGCTGGCCCTGGCCGGCCGCCAGGACTTCCACCTTAAGGTGTGACTAGCCGAGCCCCCTCCGCCCCTGCCACCCTAGTGACAAATACTAATGTCTAAATCAGCAGCCCGCCCGCTGGCCCGCCCCGCTCATGTTCTTTGCTGAAATGTCACCTGTTCCTATCTAACGATTTGCATAATGCAAAGCTTCTCACTCGTAAAATACAGATTAAGAGGGGAAGCGGAGTCATTCTGGAACCAGGGATCCATTTCAAGGAGCGGGAGGGAGGCCGGCGGCATGCTCTTAACCCTGTCCCTGCTGGCCTGCGCTCTGGGTGGCTCTGCCTAGACCCACATGGAGCCCCTGAGCCCACCTCATCTTGCCGGGCACCCCGTGGCTGCTGGGGTCTGTCTCCCAACCACTAGCAGGGGCCCCAGAGCCTGGCTGCCCCAGGCCGCCTGGGCTGATGGCCGGGTGCTGCCCCGCCCTTCTTGGCCGGCCTGCTGGAGACGGAGTGCCCTCCAGTTCCTCTGGGAGTCTGAGGCTTTGGACCGAGCATGTACCCACATACGGAGGACAAGGAGGGAAGGCGTGGGGGCCCCTGCCCAGGGCTGCTCAGGCAGCTGCTTCTCTGCGGGTGCGTTACCCACACCCCTGACGCCGGCTGAGGTTAAAGATCCATGGGGACCCCTGGCTCTAGGACATTTGAAAGGTGTGCTTTGGGCTTCGGGAGGAGCCACATCCACATTGTCATTAGGGATTTCTCTGTCCCCTGCCCCGCAACCCGGCTCGGTCTGTGAGCTCAGTACATAGAGAGCAAATACCCAGGGGACGCTCGGAGGCCCGGTGCGGCCCGAGATGGGCCTGGGGCTACAGAGTGGCCACTCCCATTTGGCCTAGGGAAGGGACAGCCACCAGGAGGGAGCCCCCGCTGGTCTGACCCAGAGGAGTGGAGTGCCTGGACAGCCAGCTGAGGCCTGAGGCGGAGGGCCAGGCTTAAGGGAACAGCGCCTACCCACACCAGGCACCCCCTTCCACGGAGCACCCCCCTGCCTTCCTCCAGCCCCAGCCTGGGCCCCCCACATCCTTCTGTCATCTGAAAACCTCTTTTTGGGGGGCGCAGGGAAGGAGCCCATCCTGCTGGCCGCCCCACCCACAGTGGGAGTTGGGGCACTGCGAAGCCAAGGACAGGAGGCAGAGTGACGGTGGAACCGGTGGGGGCACTGAGTACAGGGATCGGGAGGGCGGAGAAAGCCGTGCCCAAAGCCGCTCCCACACCTGGAGCACCGTGGGTGAGCACAGGGGTGCTTAGAGCTGGACTCCCTGGCCAGGCCCCTTGCTCAGAGAGGTTGTCCAGGCAGCACAACGGAA
>PITA01033800.1:0-12337 GCA_004023965.1 Spilogale gracilis | reverse complement strand
AAAAACCAGGCAACAGATCAAAACAGACAGTTACCGGAGAACATATTCAGACACAAAAGGAGCATAAGAAAAAATGTTCAACATCATTCATCATTAGGGAAATAGAAATTAAAACCACAGTAAGCGACCACCTATGCCAATTTGAATACTGAAAATGTCAAAACCTGGCAACACCAGGTGCTGGTGGGTCTGTGGTCCAACCGGAACTCTCACATGTCGCTGGCGGGGGACACAAATTGCTGAAACCTGCAACATGGTACAGCTGCTGCTTCGGGAAACAGTCTGGCCAGTTTGTATAAAGTTAAATGTGTACCTAGCATAGGATCCGGCAATCCCACTCTGAGATATGTAGGGGGGAAAAAAGAGAAAGAAAACACGTTCACACAGAAACCTACAAGCAAATATTCACAGCCACTGTAAACATTGGAAATAACCCACACTTACCACAAACTGTGGTACGACTGAATAATAGACAGCTACCAGCAATAAAACAGAACAGATTATTGATTCACAAAACAACATGCATGTGTCCTACCCACGATTTGCAAAGTGAAAGAAGCCTGACCCAGTATTGTTTGCTTCTACTCCTATGACACTGTGAAAAGGGCAAAATCATAAAGAGGAAAAGCAGAAGAGTAGCTGGCAGATGAGGGACTTAGGGCTGGCTCGTCTCTAAAGGAGTAGCAGGGGAACTTTGGGGGTGTTGCAATTGTTGGGTACAGGGCTGTGGCTCACAATACCACTCTATGCGTTTGTCAAAATTGATAGAACTGTACACCACGAAAAGTGAACTTTACTACCTGTGGGAGGGGGAAAAACCGCCACCAGGTTGTGGGAGAAAAGATGGAATGCAGATTGTGACAGATACATTGAACTTACTACAAATTAATCGCATAAGCACATCGAAGGGATGGGGAAGAAAGGAGCTGACCTAAGTAACTTTGGAAAACATCGTTTTGATTGGATACAAAGCTTAGCGGCAAATACAAACACTGCACTTCAGTTGTTTCTCACAGTGCCACGGGTTGGGTTTTCCGACACTACTTATTTTGTATATTTGGATTAAACCAGAAATGAAATCCACTGTAGATGGTGACAGCCAGGTTTGTCACTGTTGTAGGAAAAAATTACACCTAGGAAGACAGGGAAGGCTAGAATGACTCCCATAGTGCTCATTTAGATTCAGGGTTACACATACGAACACATGTTTTAAAGGTTAAATTAAAAAAAATTAAGTATATACAGATAAATTGGTACAGAAATATAGGTAAGTGTGTATGTATGAGCTAGTTATCTACACACACACACACACACACACACACACACACACATCCTAGCTCTATCCACTGAAGGGATTTTAGAGACAGTGATAAGGAGACTGCCTAACTCCCAATGCTATTGGTTTCTAAATACATTCTCCAAATAAACAGAATCACAGATCCTTGCAGAACTGTTTTATTCCAGGGACCGAGCAGTAGAAATAAACATAAGCCTAAACACGAACATTTTACGTGATGTCTGAATGTAAGGAAATGCTTAAAAAAAAAAAAAGGAATACAAACAAATGCATGAGCATCTGAAGGAGCTGCTAATAATCAAAGCTGGGAAAATTTGAGCAACAAAATAAAAAACAATAGTACAATATTATATTACAACAAAAAGAATAA
This sequence comes from Spilogale gracilis, assembly GCA_004023965.1. NCBI lineage: Eukaryota > Metazoa > Chordata > Mammalia > Carnivora > Mephitidae > Spilogale > Spilogale gracilis. The sequence continues at coordinate 10,670 of PITA01033800.1, read as the reverse complement.
AATAAATGTCCATGAGTCCATGTGGTTAAAAATAAATGATTAAATAAATGGGAGAGAAAGGACAGCTCTTCCTTTGAGAAGAATACCAATTAATAAATGTAGAAGGCATGAAAATCCCCAGTACAATACCACAGTAATAACTGTGAGCAAGATCCACCAATGTATGCTAAAAAGAGAAGGCAAATGTTGAAGTAGAAACTAGATATTTGCATGCTATCCAAGTATCTCTGTACTAGTTTTTGCAACTCTTCTTTAAGGCCAAAATTATTTCAGAATAAAAATTTGAAAAAAATAAGGGAAAGAAAAATATTGAGTAATGTGGAATGATGTTTATGATGCATTAAATTTTAAAAAGCAGTATGATTCCAGTTTAGTGTGCCCCAACACACACACACACACACACACACACACACACACACGCACAACACACACACAAACCAAAATTTGAGACAGAGCTATCTCTTGGTGGTGGCAATATAGGTAATTTCAATTTTATGTTGTTGTTATTAATATTGTTACCATTTATCAGTATTTTCTAAAATGTTCTACAATGACCATGGATTAACATTAGAATGGAAGATATTTAAGACCCTTTTTGAGGGGCGTATTACATATATTCTGTATTTTGCCCGAGTGAATTCTTGAATTGAAGCACTGTCTTGCTATTCCTTTTTGCAAAATAGATAATCATCCCCTTAATTTATATTTATATGCAGCACTTCGGTGCTTTGCACAAAATACTCAGTAATAGTTGAATTTATTTTTTTAATAGTTGAATTTAAATATAGGTTCTGAGCTATTTAAATTAGCATAAAATAGAGCACACCTGAAAAATAAATAATGTATATGCACCATCTGATGTATAGAAGTAACAGAAAACATTTAGAGCTAAGTATATGGTAGCATACGATATGCTAAGTGCTATTCTAAGCACTTAACATGTATTAACTTATGTAATCCTCACCACAACCCAAAGGTGGAGGGGTAGTACTATCATCCCCATTTTCCAGATAAAGAAACCAAGGCTTAGAGCTTAAGTGATTTGCATAAAATCATGGGACTAGTATGTAGTAGGCAGCCATATAAGGTATTGCTGTATTCATTAACATTTTGCTTCTCATAGGTCACGTAGCATTACCCCGATTATCAGGTACAGAACCTGAGCTTAGAGAAGTTAAGTGACTAGCCTAGCTAAAAGTGACAGAATGAGGACGCTTGATCTCAAAACTCAGGCTTTTTCAACAACTGCATGCTGCTTCAAGCATTAACATAAAGTGGGCAAACCAAACAGGAAATTACTAGAGAACTCTCAAAACAAACCTCCAGTGGAGAATTCCAAACGTGGATTAGTTCTTTCTCAAGTCTGCTTAAATTTCACACCATCCACCTGCATGGTGTTTTCTTCCCTCCCAGCTAGAATGGTGACGTTTCTTGTTCTTTGGTTCAAATCAGGCAAATTGGAAGCACTATAATCCCCAATGAAGCTACATATTCGTTTTCAGAGATTTTTTTTTTCTTTTAAGTTAAAAAACAGAATGGTACAATCTTGCCTCCCTTCCTAGGACTCTAAGAAAACCACTGTGGGCATTCTCGGGCAAAAAGAAAGTAATTTCATTTTTAGAAAGTAATGCCCTGTTGACAAGTTGGCAGGGCTGCCTTGTTTGGAAAAGAATGTGCAGGAAACCTGAACGATAATTAGTGTGTGGTAACCTAACAGCACGCAGCAGGGCTGTGGCGTGCCTGACTGAAGCAGATGTGGCCACACGGTTCATTAACGCTAGAGAATTTGCTTCCTTCCACTTGGGACAATTAGAGAAGGCTCTAGAACCTGGATGGAACTTGAAAGAGACTCTGGCCTCAGCAGCCGTGGGGTCTTGCTAAACCATTATCTAGGGCTCTGGGAGATTAGACTAGATTTCCTCATAAACCGATTTGCTTTTCTTTGACAGTCATCTCTATATTGCCCATTGTGATGGAGGAGAGTAGTAATGACATAGATGGTCAAAATAAAAGAGAATTTTTTTAAAGGATTCTATTTTTAAGTAATGTTCACACCCAACATGGAGCTCAAACTCATGACTCCAAGATCAAGAGTTGCGTGCTCCACCGACTGAGCCAGTCAGACCCTCCTAAAGGAGAATTTTTAAACTAGCTTTACAGTGCACGATACAATGATTCCATCGTTGAACTTTCCATTTATTTGGTGTCAATTAAAATCACAGGTGTTTCCAATTTTACAGAGTGAATAAATTTTAGTAAGATTGTTTATCAAGTGGTTATCCATTAAGGTAATTCTGTTCTGCTGATGGTTTCTTTTAATAAAATTAAAGTTATGTTTCCATGGAGGGAAAAAGTAGCTCAGTAGGACTGATATTTTTGTATTTTGATGTGCTTTATAGCACTTGAAAACTGTTCATTACTCTCCCAATCTGAAATTTCTCCTACCCCTACTTTCTTTGCTCTCTCTTCCCTTCCTCAGACCATGAAAACCCTTCTGTAGTACTCCTTCTGCCTGTAGATTTGTAGCATCTAACAGAGATGAGGTGCACTATCACATAGAGTCAAAAATATGAGGGTCCCCAACCTCTGATAGCCACATACCTATTCTCTCGTACACATAGATGCTGCATTCAATAACTTCGCTGACAATCAGACAACTTTGTTTATAATGCTATACTTAAAGTGTGCATTCTCTGATCCTAGCAACTGATGGTGAAGGAAGCAATTGGGCATTATGCTGAGCAAACAGGGAAAGCCAACTGTTGCTAACTATTTTCCAAAAGTCTTCCTCTATGGGGTTCATCAGCTGACAGATATGCAAGTGACTTTGAATCTTTTTTAAAAAAAAAAAAGTACAGAATTTTTTCTAGATTCCATGTATAGCCCATCAGGGCAACATAGAACTACTTGCTAAATGCCTGTAACCCATGTTTTTAGCAGAAGAGAGCACATGCAAATTCTGTTGATAGCAAAGGGTCAGTGTGGGGTGTCACCAATCTGATCAATGTCACCACATTCCTTGGGCAGAGCTCCAGCTTTCCAGCAAAGGCTTGCTGTATCTTGCCAGGATTTTGTATTGAGCCATTATGTACACTTTCTTTCTACCTGCCTTTTCCTGACCATCAGAATGGAGTAAGCTGGCTTCAACAACTCCTTTATACTCCTACATCTATTTTGTTTTAGTGGACCAAGGCAAAAAAAAGAAACATTGTGAGATCTCTCTCCTACCCTTCCAGAGAAGAAGGGACCCAAATCCCCAACATCAGGCTTATTGCTAGTTCCCTGCCCAGCATGGCTTCTTATCCCTAGTGAACTTGAGTAGCTTGGGGAGAATGAGACATTACCCAAAGCCAACTGCATTCAGCAAATGGCGTAGGCTTCCTGGCTTCATTTCCTCCGCTCTGGAGCTCATCACACCATAAACCACAGGGACTGTGTAGGCATGTTATTGTATTAGCACCATATGGAGAATACTCATGGAACTCACATGCAGAATGTGTGATGTCAGACCAGTTTACATGAGTCCAAATTTTGTGCAGCTGTTAGACTCAGATGTTTCATTTCATTTTTTATGTCACCACCATCCCCATAAATCCACTGATCCTGAGACTGAAAAGCAAAGAGAGGTCTGTGTGCTCACATGTGTTTTGGAGCTGCAGAACTCTGCGCCCCATCTGTGTGGACCTGTGCTCGCTACCAGGGGTCACGTCAGAGCCTCAGCTCCTGTTCTCCTCATACAAGGGCAAGAATGGCTGTGGAAATCGGTGCAAACCCAAATATAAGAGGACAGCCGCCTTCACATAAATGAGAAACTATTACCGAGGATCAGATGTGTTCTTGAAAACAGATTCTTGTGAAGGAAAATTTCAGGAAAGATACCGCAGTTTCTTTAGAAGGCACTTGATGGAAACCATGCACCCAAACTAATTAGCTTCCGACAAGGAAAAGTGTTTGCTAACAAGTGTGCCTGACTCTACCTCTTGGAGAATCAGGAAGCCTGCCTTGGGTTTGCCTTAGTGAGAGCAAGATAATTACTGTCTTTCTTTCTTTCTTTCTTTCTTTCTTTCTTTCTTTCTTTCTTTCTTTCTTTCTCTCTCTCTTTTTTTTTTGGTTAAAGTTTTTATTTACTTATTTGACAGAGAGATGGAGAGAGCACAAGTAGGCAGAGCGGCAGACAGAGGGAAAGGGAGAAGCCGGCTCTCCACTGAGCAGGGAGCCCAATGTGGGGTTCAATCCCAGGACCCTGGGATCATGACCTGAGCCAAAGGCAGAGGCTTAACTGACTGAGCCACTGAGGCGCCCTGAATCACTGTCTTTCACCAGTAAAGGAAAACCATCAAAGATTGCCACCCAAATAATGCTGATCCTCAAAAATAAATAGTTCTCAGCATTTCCTTGGAATTAAGCAGAGAAGGTTACACTTATTTTTTTTTAAATGCCTAGATTTTTAGATTTATATATGCTATTTATGACTCCTCCTAATATGACTACATGTGTTGTTTAAAAATAAATGTTGAAAACTGTATTTCCTATGATTCATTTTGGGTAAGTTGTGGCTCTTCCTGGTTTGGTGGAAAAAAAAAGAACTTTAGAGATTAAAAGAAAGAGAGAGAGAAGGAATTTTCTGCTTTTCTGGCCTAAACAAGGAGGCACAGTCTCTGGGTGTGGAACTGATAGAAGGTTTGTTCCCCTGCCCCCATCCACATCGGTCCACGTTAAGGATTTTCACAGGCTCATCTGTAGGCAGAGAAAAGTTTTGCAAAAGCTTAGTGGCCTGTGGGAAAATGGCTCTTGCCTAAGAAACATTTGTGGAATTGCTTTTTCAACATGTCTTCCCTACCCATCGTGTTTTGTTGTATGGATTTTTTTAAATTCAGAAAAAAAAATCAAAATTACTCTAGTTTATCTTCTGGAGAATAGAGAAAACATTCAGCTGCAACACGCCGTGAGCATTTTAGGGCCTGCTTCTCATTCCAGATGCATGGCGTGCCTAGCTACTTAAGACTTAAAATCCCCTGCCGTGTTCCCAAAGCAGGCACACAGAGCAGATTTCAGGAGCTCCTGGGCACATTTTAGTCTCTAGCTCTTAATGCTCTGTCATTAAAATTGCTATAGGAGAGGTAACTCTATTGGGTGTTATTTGGGAAGAGCACACTGAGCAGCATCTTCCCAAATATGGTGGGAGAAGGACAGGATCTCACTTTAGCCATAAGGAAAGCGAGTGCCTGGGGTGAGGCTTAATCAGTTTGGTTTGGAAGATGCTGCTCTTGGAGCAGAAAGCTTTGCTCTATTGCACCATCAGCTTCAAAGATTCCCCAAACTCTCTGGACCTGGGGAGAGATGCTAAAGGTTTCACAGTCCTTTTTGAATTCTGGACTGGCTAGATGTTTTATCTAAACCAGGCTAGGTAAGTCATGTAGCAGCACGTGGCTGAGAAGCAATTGCTGGAAATTCTCATCTAGGAAGATCAGAAGATTTGCATGAAGTCCTGGTGGCAACTGTAGCAATTATACAAACTGCTCAAGTGTGAAAGTTAAACCTTGTGAAAGGTTCAACCCTTCTGGATTTTTTGGACTTGTTTGTGTGTGTATGTGTGTTTTTTTTTTAATAACTCATCCCCATGTAAGACTAAGCTGTCACCACTCTCTTCACAGTTGAATTGTTTTCCATGTGATAAATATATATTCATTTAATGAGGACATGTAGAAATTTGCAGCATAAGGTAAATCTTCTGGTAAAAAAAAAAAAAATCTATACTATATACCTGAGGTGGCTTTATTCTTATATTAGTCCTTTTTTCCCCTGCATCTCTTACTCTTAAAGCCACACATCCTTAAAAGATTACTCATCTTTGAGTTGAATTAATCCATTAACTCTTTCCTTGCAGAAAATCCTCAGGCCATTGCAACCTAGGGAATGAGAGACTTGCTATCTGATATTCAAACCCACTTCATAACACGTCAGAGTTACATGTGGACTAATCGGCCTTCTTTATAAACCCACCGTTGACTAAATGTATAGCTCGTAGGTCTGGTAATCTAACTTACAATATTAATTGCAAATATTTAATATATTTTTCTTTAAAACTATACACAATTGTCAATTTTCAAGTACCAATTTTTGGTTTAGAAAATCTGGTCACTAAAAACATAGGACCTTCCTATTTTGTATTGATTGGTTAACAAGGCAGTTGGAACCAAGAGGGGACACTTTTTAAGTTGGAAAAAGAGCTGACTGAGTCCTTCCTTCCAGAAACATAGTAAGCCATGGCTGGATTTGCTAAAATGGGGAACAAAGGTAGCATCTGGTGAAACCAAGGTGGGCCCTTTTGAGAGGTACCGAAAGTGAATCCCAAGGCCAGCAGATAGGCCGACTTTTATGAGTTCAGGCAACAGCACCTGAAATAGTTGAAATTAGAAATGAAAAGGTGGCACAGAGCCAGTGGTTCATTGGCAAGTTCTAGCAAGCCTTCAAGATACAGGTAATTCTTACCTAATTGGATCTGAGAGCACAGAAAAAGATGGAAAGGCTTTCAAGATGGACTCCACCCAAAATCTCATTGAAATGATACAAAAAATATAAAAAGTAGGAATAAGTGACAACAGAGCTAAGAAACAAGAAAGGGTGTCATTACCAGGCTCAGAAGAGTGAAAATTCTTGAAAAGTATAGGAGGTAAAACTGTCAGATAACCTCCCAAAACAGAAAAAAAAAAAAAAAAAAAAAAAAGCTCAGGAAATAAAAAGAAGACTCTTTTTTAAGGTGAGGTTTTTGTTTTGTTTTGTTTTTACTTTTTTACTTGTATTGTTTTGTTTTGTTTTTTGTTTTGTTATTACTCCAGTAATAGCCCAGGATCAAAAGTAGCAGAGGTTCAGAAAAAGAATGGATCTTAAGCAGGGACAGGTAATTACTTAAATGTTACAAATGAGCTGCATCTGAATCTCAGTCTCAGTGGAGCTGCTTGCGGTTTGTCACCAGGATCGAGCCAGCAATAGAACTTTCTAGATGGACATGGGAGGTTTCATGTAGAAAGTTCTCAGAGTGGTCCCTGGGACCAGAGAAGAAAGGAATTAAGATTAGAGTTCATTAAGATCAGTGAAACAAGGCTCTGCCTCCAGATGCTACGTTACTTAGACTCCTTAAATGAAAGTTCACCTGGTCCCACACTTACTTACTTCCCAGCCATCACCCCCAGAATCAGAATCTGCCTTTCAGTTGGTAGAGGAACGGGGATTCTGCCATCAGTTGTGGGACTAAGCACCAAAGAAACGGAATTTTTTGAGAAATAAATAATAATTTTAAGGCAAATTTAGTTAAGATTCTCTGAGAGATCCAAAAGATACTGAATTCATTAAACAACAACAAAAAAGACTATTATGAAAAAGAATTACTTCTTAAAAACCAAAAACTTTTGGGGGCGGACCCAGGTGTTTTAAAAGAAAAGTTGAAAGTAAGGATTTTTTTTCAAGGTGCTAAGAAAAAGAAAAAGAAAGTAAATGTCTTGGAAAAGCAAAACAATGACAAATTATATAAAATAAAAGCAGAAATTAATTAAAAGGAAAAACAAGCAAAATGAAGATGACACAAAAATTCAATAGAACACAAAGCTGATTCCTTGGAAAGTAAAATGCAAGATAAACTTTCAAATAAAAAATAGGAAGTACAAATAACCAACATTAGAAAGGAAAAAGGGAGAATTAATTATAGATAAAGGAGAGATTTTAGCAAGTCAAAATATATTGTAAGAATAAAATACAAACCTAATTAGTACTTACCTAAGTATACTAGACTGGCTTAATAAATGTTAGGAAATCTATTAAACATTTATAAGGTAAAAGAGAATATACATATGGTCATCTTAATAGATGCTATAAAAGCACATTAAAAATGAATGCCTGTATCTTCTGAAAAGTGTTAGCAAGTTAAGATTAGAAGAAAAACTTTCTTACTTGATATCAGAAATTATAGTTAATATTAACCATAATGGTAAAACATTATGAGCAATCCCATTAAATTCAAATAAAAAAGCAGAGATATCTATAATAATCATTACTATTTAAGAATGTGTAGAGTAAATGTAATAAGGCAAGGAAAATAGATGTGGGTGATAAAAAGAAGAAAAATCATCATTATTTGTAGTTATAAAAATTTATAAAAGAATCCAAGATAATTAATGGAGAAAAATTAGAACTAATGAGTAAAAATTTACCAAAGTGGCCACATATTAGATCAACATACAAAAAACAAGATTCTTTCTTATAATTGAACACCAATGACCAATTAGGAGATACAATGATAATAAGTGTAACTACAATAGCAATAAAACATTGGATAGATGATCAGCCATGGAAGAATGGAAGAGAATAAACCTAACAAGAACTAGACAGGACCCATATTAAGAAAACTATAGGGGCATCTGGGTGGCTCAGTCAGTTAAGTGTTGGACTCCTGGTTTCAGCTCAGGTCATGATCTTCCTATTGTGGGACTGAGCCCTGCATCAGGCACCAGGCTGGGCACGGAGCCTCCTTCGGATTCTCTACCTCTTCCTCCATCCCACTTGCCCTCACCCTCTTGTGTGCACTCTCTCTCTCTCTCAAACAACAGCAACAACAAACTATAAAATTTAACCAAGAGAACATCTGAATAATGGCAGAAATGCCCATGTTATCGGATAGACAGACTCAAGATTATAAAGCTGCTGACTTTTTCCTAAATTTATACTAAATTTAATAAATGCTAATTAAGACCCCATTTGTACTTTTAAAAATGAAACTTGACATGTCTATTCCAAAGAAAACCTACAAAGGCAAATTGTAGGAATATCTAAAAATTGAAAGAGAATAAGAAAAGATAACTTACCTCACCAAATAGAACATTCAGACATAAATAGAAAATTGTAGTAAATATAAAAAGTGGTTTTAGCACGGAAATAAATCTATAGTTCACTAAAATGGAATTAAAAGTCCAAAAATAGTTTGTCATAAATTGGTAGATGAAGGACAGCTTTTCAATATATATACCTAGTTTAATAAAAAAGGTGACATTTTAATGGAAGGAAAAGTAGAGTATTGGCTAATTGGTAGTAGAACGTTGTTATTCAATTAGAAAAAAGTAAAGCATATCTTTGAGTTTCAATTTGGGAGTTCCTTTTGAGCTACCTTCAAATTCACCAAGTCTTTCCTCACTGTGCCCAATAGATAAGCCCACTGAAGACATTCTCCATCTCCATTACAATTTTTCATTTTTAATATTTCCTTTTAGATTCATATAGTTTCCACTCCTTGCTGACATGACCCCTTGGTCTCAAAAAATAGCATTATTTTTCCATTAGAACTTTAAACATTTTGATCACAACTATTTTAAATTCCTTGTCTGATAAGGAACCATCATCAGTCATATTTAAATTGATTCTGATGCTTACTTTGTTTCTTCCGACCATGTTTTTTTGTCTTTTAATATGTCTTATAATTTTTTTGTTGAAGCCCAATCTGTTGTATTATTAATAGGTCTTAAGGTAAACAGGCCTTAAAAATGAGGATTTCTCTTAATCTGGCTTGGAGTAGGGCTATGTTTAATGTTTGCTGTAGTTAGAAGTTCCAGAGGCTTCAGATTCCTCTACTGTCCTGATTTTTGTCTCCTCTCTTGGCTTTGGAGCTTTGCTTTATATTCAGAGAGTTTGGGTCTTTCAATTCTTTCAGCTGTTGTCCGCTGGAGGCTCACTGCTATGGTGGTAATGTATGGGGGATGGAAGCGTTCTATCGTCTTCTGATGAAGTCTCAGTCTTTTGCTGGGCTTGAGTCTTTAAGTGGAACATTCACAAGTATTTGTCTCTCTGCCTGAGTGTAGGATCCTCCTTCCTTATATTCCATTCCTTCTGTCTGGTTAACTATGTTGTCTGGGTTTGTTATAGGGGAGACAGAAAGGCTAGGTGCAGGAGTAGGGTGGAAATCCCTGCCTCCAGTTTGGACAAGCTCTCCCAGTAGCCCAGGACTGTAGACTTGGTTATAGAGAAGATTCCAGGAAGGGTATACTCTTCCCGTCCTCCTGCAGGGCCAAGAGGAGATTTTCCTGAGATCTTCACCACGAGAACTTGGGGTTCCTAAGGAGGAAAGACCTCAGATTGTGGGTCCCCCTTATGATTGAGACCCCAGGTGTTTCTCGCTATCACACTAGTCCATGTTCAGTCTCCAACAATTTATCACAATTCCTAGTGAAGTTAAGTGGTCCCATGCTTCTCACTCTAGTGTGTTCCATTGTGTCCCTCTGGATGCTCTTGTTTCTCCAGACTTCAGGGCATACTTTGAGTTGAAACTTAAATTCCCTGATGGATCTAAGAAAAGTCACTGACTTTCAGTTTGTCCAGTTTTTCCTTGTTGTGAAGATGAGAAAAGTGACTTCTAAGCTTTTTTTTTTTTTTAAGATTTTATTTATTTACAGAGAGAAACACAGCCAGAGAGGGAACACAAGCAGGGGGAGTGAGAGAGGGAGAAGCAGGCCTCCTGCCGAGCAGGGAGCCCGATGTGGGACTCGATCCCAGGTCTCCGGGATCATGACCTGAGCTGAAGGCAGTCGCTTAACCAACTGAGCCACCCAGGCGCCCCTTGACTTCTAAGCTTTTTACATGTCAGAGTGAAAACCAGCAGTCTGCAAACTAAAATGTAATCCCTTTTT
>PITA01033799.1:0-12325 GCA_004023965.1 Spilogale gracilis | reverse complement strand
GGACTGCCTTTGCTGTATCCCAAAGGTTTTGAACAGTTGTGCTTTCCTTTTCCTTTGTTTCCATGAATTCCTTTAATTCTAATTTAATATCCTAATTGACACATTCATTCTTTAGTAGGATGCTCTTTAACTTCCATGTATTTGAGTTCTTTCCAAATGTCCTCTTGAGATTAATTTCAAGTTTCAAGGCAATGTGGTCAGGAAATAGGCAGGGAAGGATCCCAAACTTTTGGTACCGGTTGAGACCTGATTTGTGACCCAGGATGGGATCTCTCTGGAGAGAGTTCCATGTACACTGGAGAAGAATGTGTATTCTGTGGCTTTAGGATGGAATGTTCTGAATATATCTGTGAAGTCCATCTACTCCAGTGTGTCATTCAAAGCCCTTGTGTCCTTGTTGATCTTCTGCTTAGACCATCTGTCCATTGCAGTGAATAGGCTGTTAAAGTCCCTACTATTACTGTGTCATCATCAGTGTTGTTTTTTTTTTTTATTTTGTTATTATTTGATTTATATAATTGGCTGCTCCCATGTTATGGGCATAAATTTTTACAGTTGTTAGATCTTGTTGGACAGATCCTTTAATTCAGATAGTGTCCTTCCTCATCTTTCATTACAGTCTTTGGCTTAAAATCTAATTTGTCTGATATAAGGATTGCTACCCCAGCTTTCTTTTGATGTCCATTAGCATGATAAATTGTTTTCTACCCCCTCACTTTCAATCTGGAGGTGTTCTTGGGTCTAAAATGAGTCTCTTGCAGATAGCATATCGATGGGTCTTGCTTTTCTCCCCAATCTGATACCCTGTGTCTTTTGATGGGGGCATTTGGCCCATTTACATTTGGGGTGACTATTGAAAGGTATGAATTGAGTGCCATTGTATTGCCTGTAATGTCATTGTTTCTATATACGGTCTCTGTTCCTTTCTGGTCTATGTCACTTTGGGGCTGTCTCTTTGCTTAAAGGATCCCCTTTAGTATTTCCTGCAGGGCTGGTTTAGTGATCACAAATTTTTTAGTTTCTGTTTGTCCTGGAAACTCTTTATCTCTCCTTCTATGTTGAATGACAGCCTTGCTGGATAAAGTATTCTTGGCTGCATATTTTTCTGGTTTAGCACCCTGAATATATCATGCCAGTCCTTTTTGGCATGTCCTGAGCTGCTGTAAGGATTTTCTCTTTGCCTCTGAAATTTGCAAGCTTGCATATAGTAATATGTCGAGGTGTTGACCTGTTTTTATTGATGTTGAAGGGGGTTCTCTGTGCCTCCTGGATTGAATGCCTGTTTCCTTCCAGATTAGGGAGGTTCTGTGATATGATTTCTCAGACATACCTTCTGCCACATCCCCCCTTTCCTCTTCTTCTGGGATCCCAATTATTCCAATATTGGTTTGCTTTATGGTATCACCTATCGCTTGAAATTTCCCCCCGTGATCCAGTTGTTGTTTCTCTTTTTTTGTCAACATCTTTCTTGTCCATCATTTTGTCTTCTATGTCACTACTTCTTCTTTCTGTTTCATTTCTCCTAGCAGTTAGAGACTCCAATTTTTAAAAATTTTAAATAGATAATTTTATTAAATCATTATAGCTCAATACGTCTATAAAAGATAACTAGTGTTATTTCACCTTTATGCTTTATGTGTGTGATAAATTTTTTAAAAATTTCTATTTAATTAGCTGATATATATCAGTTTCAGATGTAGTGTTCAGGTAATCATCATTTGTATATAATACCCAGGGCTCTACACATCACATGCCCTCCTTCATGTCCATCACCCAGTTACCCCTACCCCAATCCCACCTTTCCTCCAGCAAACACGTTTGTTTCCTGTAGTTACGAGTCTCTCATCATTTGTCTCCCTCTCTGATTTCTTCTCCTTTAGTTCCCTCCCCTCCCCTATGATTCTGTGCACCATTTCTTATATTCCACATATGTATGCAACAATATGGTGATTGTCTTTCTGTGATTGACTTATTTCTCTCAGGGTGGCACCCTCCATTTCCATCCACATCAGTGTAAATGATAAGAGTTCATCCTTTTGATGGCTTTGTAATATTCCATTGTATTTATATATGCCCACATCTTCTTAATCCATTCATCTGTTGGTTGACATTTGGCTGTTTCCACAGTTAGGCTATTGTGGAGATTGCTGTGGATATTGGTGCATCTTCAGATTAGTATGTTTATATTTTTGGGGTAAAAACCTTGCAGTACAATTACTGGGTCATATGTTTAACTTCGTGAGGAAATGCCATACTGTATTCCAGAGGCAGAGCCACCATTTTTGATTGCATCTCATTAATAGCTTTTTGATTTCAACTGGGTAAGATTTTTATTCTTTTATTTCTATTATTAAAAAGGGACTCTCCAGTATCTTCCATGCTATTTTCAAGACCAGTTGGTATCTTTATAGTTGTTATTCTGAACTCTCGTTCTGCCATCTTACTTAGATCCATAATGATTAGGTCCCTGACAATCAGTAGTGCCTCTTGTTCTCTTATTTCAGGTGAGTTTTTCCATCTAGTCATTCTGTCCAGAGAAGAATAGATGAATGGGAGAACAAAATACTAAGATAACAACAACAACAACAACAACAACTCCAGAGAAATATACTCTTAACAAATCAGAAGAGACCTGAAACCAAAATAAATAATTAAAATAAAATGAAGAGAGAGAGAGAGAGTATAATCAGACAGGTGGTGAGAACAGAGCAATACACTAGATCCTGGCTGTATTTTGGTCTGTTAGTGGAAACTACATCCCAAAATTGTAAAGAAAGGAAAAAAATATGTATATATTTTATATACAAAATACGTATATATTATATTTTATATATATGCAAAAAGAAAGTTAAATACTATGAAAAGATAGAATGTGACTATAAAGATGAAAATTTAAAAAGTTGAAAAAAATTGAGTTGATAAATAGTTTGAAATGGAAAAAGAAAAAGAAAATTAAAATTGGAAGATTAAGGAATCATGAGGAAACGCATGAATTCTGTATAGTATTTTCCCCCAGCATTAGAGTTTTGCAGTTTTGTGTGATCCATAAACTTGGGAGTTTATTGGAGTTACAAGTTCTTGCTGCTTTTCAGGGCTTGGGGTCTGTTGTGTTGCTTCTCAGGGGTCTTTGCCCGGCGGTATTACACTGCCCTTGCCCCAGGGGGTCAGGCTAATTAAGGGCTTCCAGATTGCTCTTTGTGGCTTTTGTTCCCTCAAGGTTTCCTGCACCCACTTTAGAGGATTAGACTGAAAATATCAGCCCCCCCCCAGTGTCCAGCCCTGGAACTGAATGCTGGCACCCTCCACTCTTCAGGGTGCCCCCACAGAGAAGCTGTCAGTCACTCGGGTCTCCCTGGTTTCTGTCTGCACTGTGTACACCCACCCTGTGACCCAGCATTTTCCTCTCAGCCACACAACTCCCTTTGGCGTTTCCAAACTTTGTAGTCTCCTGTGGCATACATTCACAGTGCCCCTCCAGGGGGAGGGAGGTCGATCTTGCCCTGTTTCTCCTGCTTGTTGGGCCCCCTCTGAGAACGGTCGCCCCACAGGCTGGGGTTTGTGGTTAATGGCAACACAGAGCTGAAAGCCCCCTCCTCTGCTCTTTGATTGCAGCCAGCCTCTCTGCTGAAATGCCTGGGAATTCTCCTGTACTCAGGTGCCCCCGTTCTTTCTGCGACCCTGGGGATCCTGTGATCAGGCTGTCCCACCTAGGATTCTGCCCTGCTTCTCCACCTGAGTGCCTTTCAAGCAGGGATGTCCCTCACGTTTACTTCTAAACGTTCCAGTTTGCACGCCACTGCTATATCACATTCCAATAGCTGGTTTATGGAGGCTCCTTCCTCCCATGGATTATCTTCCCATATATCACCTTGGATCCACTTCTTCATATCTCCTGCCTTGCAGAAAGTGGTCACTTTTCTATTTGTAGGATTGCAACAGTTCTTAGATCTCAGGTTGAGTTCACAGGTGTTCAGAATGATTTGAAAGCTATCTAGCTGAATTCCAGGGACTGGACAAAATTATGGTCCCCTGTTCCTCTGACATCTTCCTCCTCATCCAGAAATTATGTATATTGAATGGACCAATATTAATCATACTTTTTTTATTAGATTTATCTAAATGGCATTACACATGTTTCTTCTCAGTTACCTAAGATTAAAATAAGTAGAGATTTATTTTATTTATGTGACTATCTTTCTATTTAAGCAATCCCTAACTTAGTTTTAGTCTCTAAAAGTGTTATATTGAAATCACATTTCATAAACTATAAATATTTCCTATAATAATATCTCTTGTTGAGATAACTTGAACATTATAAAATTTGACTTATTTCAGATGCAGCAGGAGTTGCAGGAAAATATAACTAGAGAACTAGAAGAAGGTATGTTGGCAAATTTATGAATTAAGATGGTCATTGACTTCTGATATAAACTATGAATAGTAAATGGCATCCTTTTCCGTGGTTTGGATAATAGGTACTACATTAAACTTTTTAGATACATCTAATAAAAAATGTAAAACATAAATAAAAGAGGAACATACTTATTCATTTAGTCATTGTGTTTCAAACTTTTAAAAAAATCTCCAAATGTCTACGTATCTGTTATTTGTGGCTGTAACCTTCCTTCACTTCTGCCATCCCTATGGAACTCTCAACCTGAATATGTGGGATTTCTCAAATTCTTGTTTCTGCTAGTGATATAAGACCAAAGAGAGAGAGAGAGAGAGAGAGAGAGAGAGAGAGAGAGAGAGAGAGAGAAACCTCAGACCTGTCTTAGGTAATACTTAGTTAAGCAATTATAGTTCATAGAGCTGTCACTTGACAGGTGACATTTAAATGTCCAGTCACTGATTTTGTCATTGGTTTACCTTTTGCCATTGCATAAAATTCCCAGTTCCAATATGGAATAAAAACACCCAAATAAATTTCAAATTATTCAACCTTCTCTGTCACTACTTACCCTACTCTGCTGCTTCGCTCACGCACCTCTTCAGCATCGACTACTTGCAATTCCACAAATGTTCTTCCTCACTCTTTGTATATGTTCTTTGCATATGCATCTTCCCTCTACCTCAAACACTTTTCCTTGTCTTTCGGATATCAACTTACATCTCACCTCTACCAAGAAGCAGACAATAATGATAGAAAACTAGAGTGTTCCCTCTGTGTGCCCTTATAGTGTCTTGTTTTATACCTGTCATGGTATGTTCAATCGGAAATTGCCTGTTTGATTTTTCAGTTCATAATATGAGATTGTTCAGTGGTGGGTTCTATCATCATCTCGTAATGAGAAAAACAGAAACTCTAATATTTACCCACAGTAGCAATTAACTCAGTGGGCAACTGTGAGCAAAACATATTTAAAAGTAATCTTGTATTTTATATTGTAGTTGTATGTAGATATTTTTCATTCTTCTTAATGTTCATAAGGCTTCAGCTTTTTTTCTTACTAACTTTCAGTTAACTATGAAGCATTTTAGATAAAGAGTATAATTCTTTTTCTTTTCAGCTGCTGCTGAATTTGAATCAGACTCATTCGGTGCGGCCACCTTTTTAGAATCTCCTTGTGGATCACATCCAAATTATGAAGTAATAAGAGCAATGAAAGACTTCGAACAGTGTCTGAAAAGAAACTATAAGCTCTGAAAGATAAATAGTAAACATTAACTAGATGTTTGTATAACATTTTAATGGTTTCCTTTTAAACGTATGATATGCAAAATCTATTAAAGGAAAAGTTTTGGATCATGTGTGTAATGGAAGTTTGTGTAATATTTTAAGCTATGTTTCTAGGTACCTAATTAATTTTTAAGCAGATTTTGTGCATGGAAACCAGCACTCTTGGGTTTTACATGCTTCAGACTGCCCAAATACCAGCTTTTTAAACAGCGCCCAACCAACCAAGCTGTCATTAATACTTCAGTGGTGTTAACTGATAACTCTTTTCTATTTTCTCATTTTTATTACTACATATGGATCCAGAGATTTAGACAGACATCATTTTGATATATTGCTGCTAAGGCTAGTGTCAATTTTTATATGTATTCCAGTTTTATAATGCCATAAAACTGATGTATAATTTTGACTTTAAAAATTGATTTATAGCTCTTTCCTCTTGGTGAAATAAGATTTGCCTAAAGCTTTTCATCTTTTAGTTTTGATTTACCTTTGGAGAACAGCCTTAAAATTAGAGGAAAAAAAGAACTTTTCCCCCAAAACAATTAACAATTGTTAAATTATGCCTGATTCCCATAGCATTTATATCCTACAAGTCAACATTCCACATAACTACTGAAGAACCCTGATAATCGGACAATTAACTCTAACACAATTGACACTTGAATAGTGGGGATTAGGGGCACTGACCCTTTGCAGTCAGAAATATGTGAATAACTTTTGACTCCCGAAATACTTGACTACTAATAATCTGTTGTTGACCAGAAAACTTACCGGTACTAGAACAGTACTATATTCCATACTACATTCTTTTTTTTTTTTTTTTTTTTTTTAAGATTTTATTTATTTGACAGAGAGAGAGATCACAAGTAGGCAGAGAGGCACGCAGAGAGAGAGGAGGAAGTAGGCTCCCGGCAGAGCAGAGAGCCAAATATGGGCCTCGGTCCCAGGACCCTGAGATTGTCACCTGAGCTGAAGGCAGAGGCTTTAACCCACTGAGCCACCCAGGTGCCCTCCATACTACATTCTTACAATAAAGTAAGCTAGAGAAAAGAAAATGTTATTAAAATCACAAGAGAAAATACATTTAGAGCACTGTCATGTATTTATTGAAAAAAATCTACATATCAGTGCACCCATTCAAACTATGTCAACTAAACATTCTTTTTTTTTTTTTTTTTAAGATTTATTTGACAGAGAGACAGAGCAGAAGTAGGCAGAGTGGCAGGCAGAGGGAGAGGGAGAAGCAAGCTTCCTGCTGAACAGAGAGACTGATTATAGGGTGCGATCCCAGGACCCTGAGATCATGACTTGTGTCAAAGGCAGTTGCTTAACTGACTGAGCCACGCAAGCGCCCTTTATGTTCTATGATTTAATCCTCGTACCCTTTTTTAAGTTTTGTCACTTGTCTGTAATATTCTTACAGCAAGGAAGGTCCTGTTCAGAGCCATGTATTTAATTCAGATGTTGTGTCTCTTAGTTTCTTTCAGTTTAGAACAGTTCCTTAGTTAGTCTTTCCTTGAGTTTCATGACTTTTAGTCTTTTGAAGAGTCAATCCCAGTAATGAAGAATGTCTTTCAGTGTGGGTTTTTCTTATGTTTCCTTATGATAAAGTTCAGATCAGGGAGGCCCGTGTGGCTCAGTTGGTGAAGCGCTGCCTTTGGCTCACGTCATGATTCCAGGGTCTGGAGATCGGGTCCTGCATTGGGCTCCTAGCTCACTGGGGAGCCTGCTGCTCCCCCCTGCTTGTGTTTTTTCTTTCTTTCTCTGTCAAATGAAATAAAAAATCTTAAAAAAAAATTCAGATCACACATTTTTAGTAAGAGTATGACTGAAGAGGTCCTCTACTCTTCTCATTGCATCCTATCATGTGACCTACAATTTTGATTTGTCTCATTGGTGATGTTACTGCTGATCACTGCCAGGTTTCTCCTCTGGAATGTTAACTTTCCACTTTATAATCGATTAGTATTTTATGGGGAAGTACTTTGAGACATGAGACATGTAAATATCTCCTTTCTCAGGCATCTTTTTTTTTTTAAGATTTGTTTAATATTTGACAGAGAGAGACACAGCTAGAGAGGGAACACAAGTAGGGGGAGTGAGAGAGGGAGAAGTAGGCTTCCTGCTGAGCAGGGAGCCTGATGCAGGGCTCGATCCCAGCACTGGCATCATGATCTTATCCAAAGGTAGATGCTTAAGACAGCCACCCATGCACTCTATCCTTTCTCAGATATCTTGTGTCAGGCCACATCTTTTGCAGATGATTTATTGCCCCACAGGCTCTGAAAACCCAAGCTGGGGTGTTCTTTCCCTTCAGTCTGTGATACCACATCCTATGTTGTTCACCTTTCAGAGTTGTTTCAACACCGTGCATGATGGCTTTCCCACATTTATGCCTTCCCTCTTCTATCCAGGATCCAACAGCACACTCTAGGCCACAACACCCCCTCCTTTATGTTTCTGTGCTTTTGAACTGAAAATTTGGGAACAAAAGAAAGAAAAGGGCTCCATAGGTCTTTTATAGTCCAGTTGTCAAGCGTTACAAAGCAAAGATTCTGATTAGAATTGCACTGAATCTATAAATATTTTGTAGGGAAGACATGTATAACACTGAGTTTTCCAAATAACATTTTAAGTGATAAATTCTCAATCTTTAAAGAATTTCCTATAAAGGTCTTGCAGATAAGTTTTAGGATTATTCCCTATTATTTGATACTTTTGATCCTATTATAAATATTATTATTATTATTTTTAAAGATTTTATTTATTTCACAGAGAGAAACACAGGCAGAGAGGGAACACAAGCAGGGGGAGTGAGAGAGGGAGAAGCAGGCTTCCCGCCGAGCAGGCAGCCCGATGTGGGGCTCGATCCCGGGTCTCCAGGATCATGACCTGAGCTGAAGGCAGTCGCTTAACCAACTGAGCCACCCAGGCGCCCCTATAAATATTATTTTTAACAATCAGTTTTATTTCCTGTTTGTTCCTAGCTTACAGAAATAAAATTATTTTGCATATTGATCTTAGATTCACCTATTTTGCTAAACTGTCTTATTATATAATTTCTCATAGTTCTGGAGGCTGGGAAGTCCAAATTCAAGGCACTGGTAGATTCAGCGTCCAGTGAGGGCCTGCTTCCCAATTCATGGATGCTGATCTTCTGCCTCTTTCTTCGTAAGGCACAGGACCAAGGGACCTCTCTCAGGACTCCTTTATGAGGGCACTAATCACATTCATGAGGGCTCCACCTTCATGAACTTATCACTTCCTAAATCCCCCACTTCCAAATATTATTACATTGAACATTAAGATTTAACATTAATTTGGGTGTGGGGGACAGAAATAGTCTATAGCAGGACTGTTCCTTGTTCTTTTCCATGTAGGCTTCCCCCTGGTTGCTTACTTCATGAGGTCAACAAGGAGAATTTCACTGCAGAGAGGGTTTAGTCCTCTTTTAAGGATTTCACCTGCTTAAATCATGCTTACATAGAATAATCCCTTTTTGATTAATTCAAAATTCACAATTATATCTGTAAGATTCCTTTACATTTGCCATGTTCTAATGGCTAGATTCAAGTCATGGATCTTGGCTACACTTAAGGGAAAAGGATTAGAAAAGGCAAGAACACCAAAGGGCATTTATTATGGGGTCACCTAGGGTCTTTATTTTCCAATTATATGAACAAAGTTCCCTTATACTACTAGTTTTCTAAGTTTTACAATGAATGAGTGTTGAATGAATGTTTATTTTGCATATAGTGAAATGATTATTTTTTAAAAATTGTCAATGTGGTAAATTACATTATGTTCTCATTTTAAACCAACCTTGCATTTCTCAGGTAAACTGAATTTAGTTGCGATTTCATTCATTTGTTTCATACATTGCTACGCTTGATATTCTAATATCTTCTCATGTTAATATAAGGAATTTTGAATACTTTTAACTCAGTTTACATGGCTGCAAAAGTGTTTATATTGTTGCTTTTTGTTTTAATTCTGTCTTTAAAAATACTCAACATTTTTATAACTTTTATATGATGCTGTCAGTGTTCATTTAAATTGAACTACATATTCAACTTCTTTCTTCTAACATCTCAGAATTTCCATTTGTGATTATTTTTCTCCTGTTTGTTTATGTACATAGTTTAAAATTTTCATGAGTGAGAACTGCCAGGTAATGAACCTCTATTTTAAAATGTCTTTCTTGGGCACCTGGGTGGCTTAGTTGAGTGCCTGCTTTTGGTTCAGGTCATGATCCCAGAGTCCTAGGATCAACCATCACTTCAGGCTCACTGCTCAGCCTGGAGTCTTCTTCTCCCTCTCTCTCTCTGGCACCCCTAGCACTTGTTCTCCCTCTTTCTCTCCTTCTCTCTCACCCTCTTTCAAATAATAAAAAATTTTAAAAAAAGTCTTTTTTTCCTCTTATTCTTCATATACATTTTCACTGTATAGAGAATCCTAGATGAGTAGTTATTTATGTCATTCCACTGTCCTCTGTCTTTCATAATTGCTCTTTTTAAATTATTATTTTTCAAATTAACATATATTATTTGCTTTAGAGGTATGGGTCTGTGAATCATCAGTCTTACATAATTCACAACACTCACCATAGCACATACCTTCCCAAATGTCAATAATCCAGCCACTCTATCCCTCTCCCTACCCCTCAGCGACCCTCAGTTTGTTTCCTGAGATTAAGAGTCTCTTGTGGTTTGTCTCCCTCCCTGGTTGGTCCCATCTTGTTTCATTTTTTTCTCTCCCTTCTCCCCATGGCCCCCCACACTGCCTCTCAGATTTCTCATATCAGAGAGATCATATGATAATTGTCTTTCTCTGATTGACTTATTTTGCTTAGCATAATACCCTCTAGTTCCATCCACAGCATTGCAAATCACAAGGTTTCAGGGTGGGTTTTGATGGCTACATAGTATTCCATTGTATATACACCACATATTCTTTATCCATTCATCTGTTGATGGACATCTAGGTTCCTTCCATAGTTTGGCTATTGTGGACATTGCTGCTATAAACATTCAAGTGCATGTGCCCTTTCAGATCACTACATTTGTATCTTTGGGGTAAATAACCAGAAGAGCAATTGCTGGGCTGTAGGGTAGTTCTATTTTCAATTGTCTGAGGAGCCTCTATACTGTTTTCCAAAGTGGCTGCACCAGCTTGCATTCCCACCAACAGTATAGCAGGGTTCCCCTTTCTCCATGTGCTCACCAACATCTGTCATTTCCTGACTTGTTAATTTTAGCTATTCTTACTGGTGTGAGGGGGTATCTCACTGTGGTTTTGATTTGTATTTCCCTGATGCTGAGTGATGTTGAGCACTTTTTCATGTGTCTGTTAGCCATTTGGAGACTTCTTTGCAGAAGTGTCTGTTCATGTCTTCTGCCCATTTTTTGACTGGGTTATTTGTTTTTGGGGTGTTGAGTTTAAGAAGTTCTTTGTAGATCTTGGATACCAGCCGTTTATCTGTAGTGTAATTTGCAAATATCTTCTCCCATTCTGTGGGTCATTTAAAGCCTTTATTTCCTTGTTGATCTTTTGCTTAGATGATCTGTCCATTTCAGTGAGGAGAGTGTTAAAGTCACCTACTACTGTTGTTTTATTGTCAATGTGTTTCTTTGATTTTCCTATAAATTGGCTTATATAATTGGCTGCTCCCATATTAGGGGCATAGATATTTAAAATTGTTAGATTTTCTTGTTGGATAGACACTTTAAGTATGATATACTGTCCTTATCTCTTATTACAGTCTTTGGCTTAAAATCCACCCCAGCTTTCCTAGTTTTCCAACCCCTCACTAAATCTGGAGATATCTTTTTGTCTGAAATGTGTTTCTTGCAGACAGCATATTGATAGATCTTTTTTTTTTAATCCAATCTGATACTCTATCTTTTTACTGGGGCATTTGGCCCACTTACATTCAGGGTAACTATTGAAAGATATGAATTCAGTGTCCTTGTATTGCCTATAAGATGACTTGCTGTATATTTTCTGTATTCCTTTTTGGTCTATGTTACTTTTAGTTTTCTCTTTATTCTTAGAGGACCCCATTCAATATTTCCTGTAGGGATGGTTTTGCAAATTCTTTTAGTTTTTGTTTGTCCTGGAAGCTTTTTCTCTCTCCTTCTATTTTCATTGACAGCCTACCTGGATATAGTATTCTTGGATGTATATTTTTCTTGTTACTGCTCTTAATATATTATTCCAGTCCTTTCTAGCCTGCCAGGTCTTCGTTGATAGGTCTGCTGCCAATCTTATCTCTCAAATTGTCCCATCATGGTCCAATAGTTGTTTATCGCTCTTTTTCTCTGCCTCTTTATTTTCTCTATAATTTGGTATTCTATATCACTAATTCTCTCTTCTGCCTCATTTATCCTAGTACCAAGAGCCTCCATTTTTGATTGTACCTCATTAGTAGCTTTCTTGGTTTCAACTTAGTTAGATTTTAGTTCTTTTATTTCTCCAGAAAGGGATTTTATTTCTCCAGAAAGGGATTCTCTAGTGTCTCCCATGCTTTTTTTGAGCCCTGCTAGCACCTTGATAATTGCCATTCTGAACTCTAGTTCTGACAGCTTACTATGTACATATGGATTAGGTCCCTACCCATTGGTACTGCTCTTGTTCTTTTTTTTT
>PITA01033798.1:0-12324 GCA_004023965.1 Spilogale gracilis | reverse complement strand
GGGGTGCATATGGCCCTTCTTTTCACTACATCCGTATCTTTGGGGTAAATGCCCAGTAGCGCAATTGCAGGGTCATAGGGTAGCTCTATCTTTAATTTTTTAAGGAATCTCCACACTGTTTTCCAAAGCGGCTGCACCAGTTTACATTCCCACCAACAGTGTAAGAGGGTTCCCCTTTCTCCGCAGCCTCTCCAACACTGATGCATACTACTTCTAAATGCACCCCAAAGGGCGTGCCTAGCTGGTTCAGTCAGTAGAGGATATAACTCTTGATCTCAGGGTCATGAGTTCAAGCCCCCATGTTGGGCATGAGGCCTACATCAAAATAAATAAAAACAATAAAAGCAACCAAATAAATCATCAAAAGCTTATTGTGAAAATACCTCAGCTGGAGTTTTGAGAAGTATTTTGTTTTGTTTTGCTTTTTCCCATAGACCTGAGTTTTGACACCCAAAAGGAATATTCCTGAAAAACTCAGCTGCAGTCCTAACACTAGCAGCGGTATGGTCAGCTCTTGACCTGGAGCTAAGTCTGATAGCCTGGTTATTTATTATTGTTGTTGTTACAACTACTATTATTTATTCTATTGTTTTTTTAAGTACTCACTGGCTTCCGGCAACCTCATCACCATTGCCAAGAAATTTATGATAGTGTGAATCAGTGAGGATTTACCTGTTCCAAGTTTTGGGAAAAGTTTTATTTCTTCATAGTTATGGATGTACCCTTAATAAAGACAGCTATAGAAATACAGAACATCTATTCAGCTTTGCAGCAGTATTAGCTTAAATAGCACAAATCTGTGCCCTATACTTCAATTGTTCAAATGTCCTTATAAAATCGGTTATGAAAAGTTGCTGTTCACACAGGTACATGGGCAATCTTAAACAGTGATAAGTTGGCTCTTTTTCCCTGAGCTTGAGAACAGCAGCTGATTCACACTGCAAGTCAGGCCAACAAATCTAGCGAATGCAAATAGAGTTGGAAACCTGTGAGCGCTTTTATTCCCTTCACAGACTTATATAGCAAAATGGATTGCTTTGCAATTGTGAAGGGAAAAAAAAAAAAGAACAGGGAAGCAAAGAAGAAAGGAATGTGTTGGCTTTGTCTGCCAGTGGTTTGAGTGGAGGTTTTTTTTTTTTTTTTGATGAAAATAGGATCTTAATGGGCGCTCAGTCAGCTCAGAGGGCCTCTGAAAGCTCTTCTTGTCATCTTGCTGGATAGAAGGACCCATTGTTTTCCAAATCTGAAGTTATCACTCTTCCCTTTATCCTTTCTTTTGGACCCTTTACTGTGTTTGCTTTATCAGAATATTTTAATCCCTAATGTGGTGACTTGGTGTAATTTATCTCATTAAGCCTCTCCTATTTTCTTCTGTTTACATGACTAATATTATTGTGTTTTATAGAGCTTATACCAACAAGCCACTCCTTTGTCCCATTGTTTCAGCTCTGGGGCCAAAAATCAACAAATGAAGTTTTATCTTCCCAATCTTAGGCCTCACCTCCTTGTCATTCAATTTGTAAAGATTGCATGAAGAGCATGTTCCTTTGAAAACAATACAAGGATTCATTTTTATGACCTGAAAACAAACAATTACCATTCTCGAAAGGTCCTGGTCATCTCTTTTTATGAGTATAGACTGGCACAGACTCAACTTATGAGGGGAATAAAAGCATATACTTCCTTGTGGGTGGAAAGCCCAAAGTCCCCTACTAATGAGGACCTGCTCCCTAACTTGTATTTCTTTTGTGGCATGTAGATTATCCTAGAAGCGGGGAACCTGAGCACTGGAAGGCACCTAGTGGGGTTATCTTGTCCAAATCCCTGCCTTTCTCCAAGACCACATCCAAACTAGACTCAGCCAGCCAGAGGAGAATCAGTCTTAATTTTAAGGCATATGAATGAGGGCCTTCTCTGAATTAATTTCATATTTTGAAATACCATGTCAGAAAATTCCTTTTCTAAAAATCCAATCTAGGTAAGCTTCCATTGTCATTTCCTCAATTACTTTGTCATTTCCACATTGAAAATAAGTGGATACTATCTTTAGGGGATCAGCAACTATTTAATGAGCAATGATTTCCTATAAGGCAGTGAGTCTCAGACTTGAGAGACCATTAGAATCACCTGGAGGCTTATTAAAAGCATGGATAGCTGGATGCCACCCCTCAGAGAGTCTGATTATGGAGGTGGTGGAGGAAGGCTTGAGAATTTGCATTTCTAGCAGGTTCTCAGGTAATGCTGATGCTGTTGGACCGAGGACCCCACTTTGAGAATTGCTGATTCTAGGACCTCTCAAGGAGAAATATGAGAATAATTAGGAGGCAGAAACAAGTAGATTAACAATAAGTTAAGCAAGTTAACCTCCACATGTCCACATGGAAAGTAATGTTAAACAAATTAACCTCTACCTAGAAAATGCTACATGCCTATCAGAGAAGTTCACTGCTGTCACAGAGCTCATAAGCTCAGAGGCCAGTGTGCCAGGCTGGCCATGAACAGGAGTTTAAGATGTTAGCCGTTAACACAGGGAACCGTGTGAGTACAGAGCAGGAACGCAGCATTCAGGCTAGGTGGAGGATAGGCCTGAAAGACTCCCTGCAGAACTGGAAGCCTGAGGAGTAATTCCCAAGTTGATTCTTCAGGAGGGGAAAGCATCGATGCGAAAGTGCAGGGGTGGCCTCCTGGCTCTTCAAGCAGAAGGAAAGAGGGAGCAGGGCATTTTCATGGAGTAGGAGTCATTCAGTTTTCTCAAGGCAGGGGGGAGGGCGTGACAAATGAGGCAGTGATGACAGAGCTGGAGAGGTAGGCAGGGGCCAGATCAAGAAGGAACATCAGAGGGGCACCAGGTTGGCAACTCTTCATTTCGGGGTTGTAAGTTCAAGCCCCATGTTGGGTGTAGAGATTACTTAAAAATAAAATCATTAAAAAGAGAGAGAGAGAGAGCGAAAGGAATGTCATAGCAGGTTGCAGGAATTTGGGGATATTCTGAAGACTACTAAATGACGTAGAATATAAGGACAATTTAATAAAGCTCCATATAAGGGACATTTGAGATAAAAGATAGTAGACAGCTATCTCTAGTGCTTGTCCTTCCTTCTCGCAAATTAGGACGACTCTACCTGGTTCGCTTTGGTTTTCAGCTGATGTCAGGGCTTGGCTAGCCTTCCAGCCTACGTGTTGACAAAATTTCCTTTCCTTTCAGTTTCGCTGAGAGATTTTGGAATTTCGTAAAGAGGGTTTTGTAAAGACACAAGGCAAACATAAAACCAAAGTGAACAAAGAGGATGCAGAATTTGGGTCTGGAAGTAAACAGAGTAGGCCTCTAGCTTCATTGTTTACTACCCATACTGCCTGGAGCATATCACTTAACTCATTGTGTGGTAGTTTCTGTACTTAAATTGAGAATTAATTCCCTAATGAGATCCATAAGATCTTCTGTGGTCTGAGCCCTACATACCTTTTCAGCCTCATCTTAGATTCACCTGCTCTTTCTGCTCCAGCCACATAAACAGTCCTTCAGTCTTGTGTTCATTATGCTCCTTTCTACCACAGGGTCTTTGCACATGTGAATTCCTCTGGAATCATTCTTGCCTCCCTCTTCAGTAATTTCTGCATTTAGATCTAAGCCAACTCCTTCTAGGAAATCTCTCATCTCCCTGAATAGGTAAACTATAGCTTTGTTTGTTATGAGGAACGTTGATGTGGCTGCACTTCATGGTTATTATTTGTGAAATTATTTGCTTAATGTTTATCTCCTGCTAGACCAGGGTTCAGCAAACTATAGCCAGCTTTGGCCTGCACCCTGTTTTTGTAAATAAAGTTTTATTGGAACATGAACAAGCCCATTTATTTACATACTACCCGTGGCCATTTTTGTAAGACAAGGGCAGAGTGAAGTAGCTACGGTAGAGATTTTATGACCTAGTAAAATATTTAGTGTTTCTTTGTAGCAAAAATTTGCCAATTTTGGTACTAGACTATCATCTTTATGAGAGCAGGTACAGGGTCTGCTTTTGCTCATTTACCTGTCTTCAGCATCTAGCCCAGTGTCTGCTACATAGAAGATAATATTTATTTTTCTTAAACAAATGCAAGGAGATTTTTTTAATGCCTATTTTATCAGAGTGTTCAAAGGGTTAAATAGGATAATATATGTAAAGAACCCAGTAATATAGTGCCTGGAACATAACAGATGGTTAGTAAATGTTAGCAGTTATTCTCGGTTGTTTCTTAGTGCATTTTAATCATTTTTCTGGGTCTGGACCTGGGGCATCCCCTGTCAGTGGGCTGAACCTCATTCCTGTTCTTCATCTGTCCTACCATCCCTTCTCCTCTGGCCTTGGCCTCCTGGGATGAGAAAGGCATGTCCATTTTGGGCTTTGAAACTCCTTCCTTGAAGTCAGATTCTTAGCAGTGTCTTCTCCACCCTTCCTGGAGATTTCCTTCAAGGATGTTCAGTCTATTTGAAAGCATATTATTCTCAAATCTTGTCCTAGCCTTAGGATAACACTCCTTTCACCTGCCCTGGAGCTTAACTTCACCGGGTCACCTAAGTGATGGCAGTTCTGTCTTATCTTATGGCTGCCTCCTTCAGGGGCAGCCGACAACCTTTCTTCTGGTTCAGCAGGAGAAGCTGTAGCACTGGAGGAGAAAAACCTAATGAGAGAGCAATGTGCAGAAGCTCAGGAACTGAACATGTGTGGCTTTATAGGCGAGAGGAAAGAGGGATCAAAGCCCAGCCCAAAGGCTGTTGGGCCTGGATGCGGGCCCAGCTGGATGCAGAACCCTAGAGGAGGGAGCGTTTACTAAAACCAGAGGTCAGCAAGCTGTGACCTATGGGCCAAATTCAGCCTGCCTCCAGTTTTTATGTGCCTCTTGCACAGAGAATGATTTTTACCTTTCTAAATAGTTGGAGGGGAAAAGCAAAAGAAGAATAACACTTTGTGACACACAGAAATTATATGAAATTCAAATTTCAGTGTCCATAAAGCTTGTTAGAACACAGGCGTGTGCATTCCTTTATATCCCTGGCTGCTTTCATGTTACAAAGGCAGAGTGAAACGTTGGCCTCAGAGATCATTTTCGGTCCATAAAGCCAAAACTGTTTACTATCCGGCCCCTTAGAGAAAAGGTTTGCCAACCCCAGAGTTACACTACTAGCCCGAGCTGTCAGAATGACTTTGTCCCGAGCTCAGAAGAGCTGAACTGCATGACCTGTACGTACCCCTCCGGGTCCCCTCTCGGGGTGCGGCCCAGGGTGTGGCGGGGAAGGAATGGGTTAATTGGAGGAATCATTCCTGATGGAGGTGGGAAGGAAAGAGAAGAGAGAACAAAACAGTCTAGTCTCACCACTTCTAGCCCTGGGGCCCTGAGCTAGTGTCTTCACTTCTCTAAGTAGCAATTCTCACATTCTGAAATCCCACTAATTATACCCAACTATGAATGTGATGTTGCAAGGACCGAAAGAGCAAATGCGTGCAACAATGCCTGGCATATAGTAGGCACTCAATAAATACTCACTGCTATGACTAGGACTGGACAGAGTACACCAGGGGAAAAACGGGCGTTGGAGAGGCAAGAGCCACCTGACTTAGCAGTCTGTAGATTAGAGAAGGACATTGGGGATAAACAGACCTGGGGTCAGGTCAGTCTCAGCTGGTGACGCATTCATCACTGCTGTTTGATCTCAGTAACATGGATTGACTTCTCTGAGCCTCAGTCCCCCTGCCCTCCCCTTGATGTAGCTCTCATGTCAAGTGGGGCCTTCCTTCCTTTTGATTAAGGAAATACATCCTTCTGGTACCACCTGTCACCATTTCAGGTGACACACACAGGGCTTCTGTTTCACCTTGTGCCAACAAGTCCGTTCTGAAAATTCCCTTTCGGCAAGCATTTCATAAGTTAAGCGCATTTATTGATGATCAGAAGAGTGTCCCTTTGGAGAGTGGAGTGTGTTGTGCCCCTCACTTCACCCCACAGTCTTTTTCTAAATCTTCTGCTCTCCTCTTGCTTCTCTCTCTTCTTTCTGAGTGAGGAGTCCCTAGTCTCTCCCACCCCCAATTTTCCACATATTGCCCCATATCCCTGCTTTATAGCCCAAAGAGGCTGATTAAGGCATTTTCCCTCAAAGATGGTTCCGTCCCCAGGAGGTATTCTTCTACCAGCTGCTAAAAGAATAAATTTCCTCTATCCCCTAACGAGCAAAATAGGGATAATTATGCGTCCCTCACAAGGTGTTTGTGGGAATTAAATGAGCTAATGTATCTGCCAGCTCCTCAATGCAGTAGGCATTCAGCAAATGTTCCTTCCCTCCCCTCTCTAGTCTTCCTTTGAGATCTGAAGGAACAAAGGGAAGCTGAAGAGACATTTCGAGGTGGGATGAGGGTAGATAAAGCAGCCGGCAAGGTCATCTCCTTGGCCATCATCCTTCAGTGAAGTAGAAGAGATTTCTCTGCCAAGAGAAACTGGAAAAGGTGGAGGGCCTCAGGGTGGAAACCAGACGAGACAAGTTTATATTGGAGTCCATCCAAAAGGGTTTAGTTACTAAAACAGCGGTTCCTCTACATAAATCCTTCAGGTTCTTGAAAAATATTATTAAATCACTCCAGTATCATAAATAATCCTAATTTTATTAATCTTGCCTCTCAGGCCAAAGCATAGCTCCTGTAAGGCTCCCTGCCCCCCCCCCCCAAGCACACAGCTGAAGGGGAAAGGTCCTCAGGTAGAGGACAGTACCGGGGCCCCAGTCTGAAAGGCATTAGATGACGTGCAGGTAAACCTGACATTTCCTGATGCTCCGGAGCCCTTCCAGAGTGCGGCTCTCCATAGTCATCTTTCCTTAGGTGTGGGACTTAGAGAGGGAGCTGTATTAGCAAGGGGCTACATGTGGGGGCATGGAATTCATGGAATTCTGGTACTTGTCTATTTGGACTTGACTAATGTCCTGTTTGCATTAGTATTATTTTGTATTATTGTATATTGTATTATTTTGCCTTTTTTTTTTTTTTAACCCCAGACTTCGTTTTTTTAAACCTCCTCCAAAAAAACTGGTAGAGGGCTCTCTTCCATTTTGCTAGGGGCCAAGGATGTTTCTACCTGATGTTGTGAAAACAAATGGTTGTAATTAGTTAATGTGAAATTGTACCCTAATGCCTTAGGAAGCCCTTGCTGACCTCCCCAACTGCCTTCACCCATCTCTCTCTTTCTCTGTTGTTTGTTTTTTAGCCAAGAAATTACTCAGGTTTTCTTTCTGAAGCAAAGATAATTTGAAGAATAGCAACACCTGTCTCTGTTATTTGGCATTGTTTGGGGCTAACACACACACACACACACACACACACACACACACACACACAGAGAGAGAGAGAGAGAGAGAGAGAGAGAAAATACCTAGGGATTTAGGAAACATGAGTTCAGCCATGTTAGTCCCCCGTGTGTCTTCTGAAAGAGTCTTTATTAAATGTTTTGGCTTTACAACTTAATGTTTTCCTCAAATATAAAATAATTTGTGACACCAAAAACTGTCAAGAAACATAAACAAAAACTATTCATAGAATCCTTCCACCCTCAGAAACCCCACTGTGAACATCTCGATGCAATTCCCCAATTTCGTTTTCTCTGTGGATGTCCATCCATAGTTACCGAATGTGGTCTGTTGAAGCTGGCTTTTCTACATACCTTTATTTCATGAGCACTTACTGGTCATTAAACATTTTTCAGAAGCACCCCTCTTAGTGGCTTCATAATATCTGTAGTGTTTTTAATCATTTGTAGATTTTTCCACAGGTAGGCTGGGTCTCCTTCTTCACCATATGAATAACACTGCAGTGAGCCTCTCTGTACCTTGTGCTTGCATGTTTGAAAATTTCCATAGATGGTGTTCCTAGAAGTAGGATTACAGGCAAAAAAGAATCCTGGAACCTCACGTTAGTCTTCACTGACTTTAGTTACTCCAAGCTGTTATATTTTGGATCTCGTAACAAAGTGTTCAGGGATGTAAATAATATGAGAAGCGTGAGAAATAGAATTAGGACCATTATGCCTTATACCTCTAACAGCCACCTGGATTCCGTACACTCACTTGCTAGGTTCTGGGTAATGTTTGTCTATATGATGATTTCATGGTATGCAGCTAGAGAACAATAAAATACAATGTTGTGTTGTAATTATGATTTTGCAATATTCCTAGGTGATAGTCATAATAGCTAACATTTATTGGATGGTTAATATGTACTGGCCCCTGGTTTCGTGTTTTGCAGATACTAACTTACTGAATCTCGCC
This sequence comes from Spilogale gracilis, assembly GCA_004023965.1. Taxonomy (NCBI): domain Eukaryota; kingdom Metazoa; phylum Chordata; class Mammalia; order Carnivora; family Mephitidae; genus Spilogale; species Spilogale gracilis. The sequence goes on along the minus strand of PITA01033798.1, from coordinate 4,040 downwards.
ACAGCTCTAGAAGGTAGATGCTATTATTACTGCCATTTTACAGATGGGAAAGCTGAGGCACAAAGGGGTTAAACCACATGGTAGGTGACTGAGCTAGGGTTCAAATCCAGTCATTTAGGCAACAAGCCCTAAAACACTAGATGATCCTGACTGGAAATAACCAAGTAGAGGAGATCCCTCTTCGGCCACATGTTGAGGCTGCAGTGAGGGGTGAGTGGGGTGTGGAAGCTGGAAGGGGGATGGTGACTCCACTGGTCACTACTGAGTTACAGACCTCCTTCCTGCCCCCTTCACTAGTGTGTGCCCACCTGGGCAAGGACAGGCAAGAAACCAAGTTGCAAAGCACCCAATTCTGTATTTGAAAGGAAAGACAGATATATATCAGCATGGTCTCAGGAAGCTGATTATTCAGAAGGGAGGAAGGGGGGGGAAAAATGAAATACCTTGCTTTAACATTTTGGTGTTTTTTTTTGTTTTCATTTTTGTTTTTGACAATCACTCAAGCATTAGGTTTGCCTAATTAGAAGCAATATTTTCATGACTTTTTTTTTTTTAACCAATCCCATTTCAATGGATTCTCAGCTCATCTGTTGCTGAACAGTGTTCAGAAGTGAGCTACAGAACTGGAGCTCTGGAGACAGCCGTAACCGTGAATTCTGGAGGAGGTAACTAATCATTTTTGATCCTGTCCACTGCGGATCGCCTTGGTTACAAACGACCTCCAAACAACTGTTCAACTTGGATGGTTCTGAAGCCTCCTGCTCAGGACTGAAGTTCTGATTAATAGCCATTTTCTTTTGTCTCACCTCCTTATGTTTACTTAAAATAATACTAGCATGACAAAGATTGCACAGAGTGTTTCTATTTAGGTAGCAAGGGCTGGTAATGTGGTGAAGCAAAACACAGCATAACCACCACAACAAAAAACAAACAGAGTGGCAAGTACGTCCTGCTTCGCTTTCCTGTCTTGCCAGGTTCCTCTTACGGAAACCCAGCCAGAGGTCTTGCCGCCTCCGTTCACCCTGCTCAGGATCGAAATGGGTAAAACTTGAAAGGGCGCCAGCAGTGAACTCAGGAAGAATGAACCAGAGAACCTGTTGGGAATGCTGCCGCCATAGAAATCCTCCCAAGGGGTCACTGCAGTGGTCCCAAGGAGAAGGGGCCAGGTGGAAGCCACCTCACCTTTTATGACCTAATCTTGAATTCATGGAGTGTTATTTCTGCCTCATCCTATTGTGGAGACAGTAGATCCCCCTCCCCCATTCCCTCCCCAGGTTCAAAGGGGCTCTGCCTCTCAATGAAGGAATGTCAGTATCACATTTGGAGAAGACTGTGTGGCCCGGATGTTTATTAGTGTGGACATCTTTAGAAAATAGAATCAGTCATACTTGTACACAAAAGAATCTTGATTTTTATACATGAAAAATCCTTGAAACTCAAGCAATTAGCAGAGTTCCCAGAAAATTATCCACATGGTGATGGAAAATATACTGGTTGGTGGGTACAGTGAAGATACTGTCTTTTTCTTCCTATTCCGAATTTAGGAACATTAAATTTATCCATAGGTAGGGGCACCTGGGTGGCTTAGCTGGTTAAGCATCTGACTTTGACTCGGGTCATGGTCTCAGGGTCCTGGGATGGAGCCCTATGTCATGGCCTCCACTCAGTGGGGAGTCTGCTTGTCCCTCTCCCTTTGCCCCTCCCCTTGCTCGTGTTCTCTCCATCTCTCTCTCAAATAAATAAATAAAATCTTTAAAAAATTTTTAATCTAGGAACTCCTGGGTGGCTGGCTCAGTCGGTTAAGCATCTGCTTTCAGCTCAGGCCATGATCTGAGGGTCCTGGGATGGGGCACTCCCCACTCCAGGCTCCCTGCTCAGCTTGGGGGTGGAGCCTGTTTCTCCCTCTCCCTCTGCCCCCACTCCCTTCCCCAATTTGCGCTCTTACTCTTTCTCCCAAATAAATAAATAAAATCTTTTTAAAAAATCCATAACTGATCTCTCTGGGTTTTACCTAGGAAGCAGCATTTTAAAGATGACTTGTGTCCTTGATTCCAGAACCATCTTATATTTTACCATATTACTAGGCTTGAATCAAGTTCAAATCCCTTGTTACTTTTAGCAAAAGGTTTCTGGTCATCTTATTTTCAAATGTTATTTGTAAGCATGTCCTTTCTTCTTGCTTAATGAATGACGTTTTCCCTCCAACTGGATCCTTCTCGTGCTTTTGATATATAATGATTCAGGTTTTCAGGATCCAGAATACTCCAGAGCTATAAAGTAGGAACTACCGAAAGATGTATTAACTCCTTCAGGCCTCCGAGGTGCTATTTAAAATGTTTTTGCTTCATATGCCATAATAGATGGCCTTTCTCTCAGTCGTGTGTGTGTGTGTGTGTGTGTGTGTGTGTGTGTGTGGGTGGGTGGAGGGTGAAGGCTAGGAGAGCAAGAGTTGATGAACTGAAACAGGAAGCTGAATTAACTCTTTCAACAAGGTTTAAATGAGAAGATTTGTTCTTATAAACTTTAAAGCCTAAATGGTACTGAAGCTTCCAGAATAAATCAGTGGTTAACATAATGTTATTAGATGTTATAGTTACTGGAAGGATTACCTTACTGATGCTGGCTGAAAATAGGTATGTTTTGTATTATGTTTTGGCAACGTTAACCATACCATACAAAAGTGAAGTTAACTATAAAAATATGTGTAGCCTGATTACATAAAGAAAGTTTCAAGTTGTCATCCTTTTTATTATTATTAAAGATTACTCAGGTTTATGCAAATATCTTCAGTTCATAAGTTCAGCTGTTATTTGAAATAATGGAATAGAAAGATAAAACCATTGACAGTGAGTTTTTTAAAGTCTACCTATAATTATAAATGACTATGTGGGAATACAGGGACAGCTGAATAATAGATATATTTTGGATCTTGTATACCTAGTGAATGGTCTGATAAAATGTGTAACAAACAGCTCTTAGGCAAGGGAGACCTGACTTAACAGCATTTGCCAGTTTCTGCGGTGTAAATATTTCCACCATGACTGATTACATTCTACCAACATGGCATCATAGAATGCAGAACTAAGAGGAGATATGTTCAGGGGGCTCTTGTGAGCTATATGAGCCAGTCCTGCACACCACTGTTTACAGTGTTTGGAAAGGTAGTTGGATAATTCCCAGATAAACCTTGTTATACTACTAAGGGGGGAAAAAAAGACAAATGTTTTATTTTATTTTATTTTTTCAGTGTTCCAAGATTCACTGTTTATGCCCCACACCCAGTGCTCCATGCAGTATGTGCCCTCAGTACCCACTACCAGGCTCTCCCATCCCCTCACCGCCTCCCCTCCAAGACCCTCAGTTTGTTTCTGAGTCCAAAGTCTCTCATGTTTCGTTTCCCTTCCCTAATTACCCTACTTCCCATTTCCTTTCCTTCTCCTACTGTCCTCTATATTACCCCTCATGCACCGCAAGTAAGTGAAACCTTGTGATACTTGTCTTTCTCTACTTGGCTTATTTCACTCAGCATAATCTCCTCCAATCCAGTCCGTGTTGCTACAAAAGTTGGATATTCATCCTTTCTGATGAAGGTGTAGTACTCCATTGTATATATGTACCACATCTTCTTTATCCATTCATCTGTTGATGGGCACCTTGGCTTTTTTCCACAGTTTGGCGATTGTGGCCATTGCTGCAATGAACATTGGGGTACATATGGCCCTTCTTGTCACTACATCTGTATCTTTGGGGTAAATAGAGTAGTGCAATTGCAGGGTCATGTGGTAGCTCTATTTTTACTTTCCTAAGGAATCTCCACACTGTTTTCCAAAGCGGCTGCACCAACGTGCATTCCCACCAACAGTGTAAGAGGGTTCTCCTTTCTCTGCAGCCTCTCCAACACTTGTTGTTTCCTGTCTTGTTAATTTGGGCCATTCTGGCTCATGTAAGGTGGTATCTCAGTGTGGTTTTGATTTGAATTTCCCTGATAGCTAGTGATGATAAACATTTTTTCATGTGTCTGTTAGCCATTTGTATATCTT
>PITA01033797.1:0-12327 GCA_004023965.1 Spilogale gracilis | reverse complement strand
ACGCCTGGGTGGCTCAGTTGGTTAAGCAACTGCCTTCGGCTCAGGACATGATCCCGGAGACCCGGGATCGAGTCCCACATCGGGCTCCCTGCTCGGCGGGAAGCCTGCTTCTCCCTCTCTCACTCCCCTTGCTTGTGTTCCCTCTCTGGCTGTGTTTCTCTCTGTCAAATAAATAAAATCTTTAAAAAAAAAAAATTTAAAAGAAAAAGTTGGGGAATAAGCACTGGAAGCCATCATCTCATTTGTCTCCCAATCACCCTGAAGAAAAGAGCAGAGATAAGCAGGAGTGACCCAAAGGTTGTGTGTGGCTGCTCTGTGGGAGGGAGAGGACAGCCTGAGGCTGAGACATGCCAAGGGCCCAGTCAGAGCACGCTGGAGGGAAGCTTGTGAGTCCTCCCTCACCTCTGTCCCACACTGCATGGGGACACTTGACCGCCTGCTCTTTACCAATTCCCTGAAGCACAGAGAAGTTAATAAAAAGGTTCAAGCTGTCCAGCCAAAAATCATTCCTCCACCCACACCCCCCACCCCAAACTCTTAGGGCTCGTGGGCCACAACCCAGAGAGATGACCTCCTCCTCCTCCTTCCAGAGCAGCTGCCACGGTTCTAGAACAGCTCACCAGCTGATGGGTGCCAGTGAGCCGTGATGCTGGTACCCACAGAGGCCCCATCCTGGGGTTCATCCCCTCTCTTCTCCTTAGTCACCTGGCGGATGCACCTGAGGAAGGCCACCGGCTCTTCCTCAGCACAGAAGGGGACGTGCCGCAGCACACTGGTCACACTGTGCTTTGTGAAGGCGGAGAGCTGGAAACTGCTTGGGGGACCATCCCTGGAGGATCCTGGGAGCACAGAAAGCTCTGCAGGGATGCCTGGAAGGCTCAGTGGGCTGAGCATCTGACTCCTGATCCCTGCATCAGGCTCTGTGCTCAGTAGGGTGTCTGCTTGAGAGTCTCTCCCTCAGCCCCCTCCTCGCCCTGGCTCTCTCTCAAATAAATAATCTTTAAAAAAAAAAAAAAAAAAAAAAAGGAAGGAAGGAAATAAATAAATAAATAAATGTGATCTATTATAAAATTCCTATAGTGAGGGCACCTGGGTGACTCAGTCGTTAAGCGTCTGCCTTCAGCTCAGGTCATGATCCCAGAGTCCTGAAATCGAGCCCCACATCAGGCTCCCTGCTCAGCAGGGAGCAGGCTTCTCCCTCTCCCTCTGCCTGCTGCTCCCCCTGCTTGTGCTCTCTCTTTCACTCTCTGTGAAATAAATAAACAAAATCTTAAAAAAATAATAATAAAAGATAAAAAATAAAATTACTATTGGGAACTAGGGATTCATTCAATCATCCGATGCTCATTGTGTACTGTGGTAAGGTAGGCCCTGTGCTCAGCAGGGTTTACAGAGACTAAAAAGTAAGTAGTACTTCTCCCCTCCTGGAGCCAGCAGGGGAGGCAGATGGGAATTAAATAATCTCACCAAGGCAAGGGGGTAGGGAGGAGATATTTTGAACACTGGTACGATCTAGAGTTCCACGCTTACATAAGCTCACAAAAAGACCCTCAACTTACATCCTTGCTTATGTGACCCTAAGGAACAGTCCCACTCAGTAGAGCTGCAAGCCAGCCGGAGACCTGGCTGTGCCCACAGGGGGCCCTCAGGAGATGCCTGTCCCATCAACAGGCTCTACAGTTCAACACCACTAAATGACTCCTTCACAAACTTCTGGGTCTTAATCTTTGAAAGGAGGAAACTGAACAGAAAGGAAGAGCCCAAGGGCCAGGCCCTTTGCCAGATGACAATCATAGGTGTGCACAGGGGTCCACTGACCAACTAGTGTTCTTCCCTCCTTAAGCGCATGCCCACCACACACCAAGCTATTTGCAGTTCCTTAAGCAAAACACTATCCGTCTCCTAGTTCACCTGGAAAACTCCTATTCATGCCTCCAATTCCTGATCACCTCCTCTGGCACACTTCCCAACCCTACCCCACCCTGGTGACCTTGATTTCTGCCTCCTCTCGTGCCCTCTGTACTTTGTGCTCAGCTCTACCACGTTAGTCATAACTTCTGACCATAACTTCATCATGAACTCTCTCAAACTAAATCCTATTCACCTCTTGTAGGCCAGAGAGTGGTCTAGAACCTAGAACACCATAGATGCTTGAGGTGTGGCAAATGAAAGAATGAATGAACCCATGTCTTGCACTGTGCTACAAAAACAGTGGGGTAAACTCTATGCCCTCGAAAAGCTTACCATCTTAGATAATAAATAAATGAAAAGATATAGAAAAACTGGTAAAAATTAAAATATTAGACTTCTAGGGGTACCTGGGTGGCTCTTGATTTCAGCTGAGTTCATGATCTCAGGGTTGCCCTTTGCTCCCATGCGCACACTCTTTCTCTCTAAAGTAAATAAATCTTGGGGTGCACGGGTGGCTCAAGTATCAATCACAGGGTCCTGGGATTAAGCCCACATCCGGCTCCCTGCTCAATAGGGAGTCTGCTTCTCCCTCTGCCCCTCCCCCACTCGTGTGTGCACTCTCTCTCAAATAAATAAAATCTTTAAAAAAATAAAACATTAGAATTTTAAGTCAACATTACGCTTAAAGAGAATAAATTACTGTACCCAAAAGTCCTTTCGTACATACCATCAGACATCCTCACAAAATTCAGAAGTAAAAGACTAGAAATAAACACACAAAATCCAAAGGTAAACGCAATTAAGGGAATGTAAAGGATTCTGCTCTTTTTATATGTGTCTGCATCTTTAAAATGAAGGTGAACTCATTTTTCATCAGTATAAAATACTGAAAATAAACATAACCCAGAAAAGCTTACTTGATAGTCATTGTAAGAAATAAGCATTTTTTTCATCTACAGATTACAGTACAGGTGTTAGGATAGAAATGCTAAAGGGTATCCAACTGGGTAAGTCTCAGGTATTCTAGGAAACCCACAGCCTCCTATGGGGAGCTGTTATTTGTGCTGATAGCAACAAATGCCTGAAGCCAAAGTTAGCAGCAGAGTCGGCCTGAAAACATACAGGGCTTACATTGTGAATGCCTGTACATAATGAGTCCTCGATAAACTTTTATTGAATGAGTGATCTGATAGTCTTAATCAAAGGGAAAAATTATCTACTAGTGAGGCAAGTGCACTGGGAGCTGGGTTTACCTAGAATACATCCTTCTCATAATGAAAACAGGCCCCAAATGTCTCCCCTGTATTTAGTACCCAGTTGTCAAAAAGGCTATTCTTTTCCTTTTTTGGTAAAAGGATTAGAAAATAATTGTGTCTTTCCCTCTATATACAAACTCTCCCTCCATGTACTACCCATATGGTAATACCACATCCACTCACCAGCCTCCTGCATGGCTCTCTGGCTACAGCTGAGGATTCAAACTTAAATTTGGGAGGTGAGTTTTAATACCAAAAGTTTAAAATAATGAGTATAAAAAATACTGGATATCTGGTACACTGCATTTTTCTGATTGCTGGGTCAGATAAGAAAATAACTGCAAAACAGAATCTGTGTGCCTGGATGGTTGCCAGATGTAGGAATGAAAACCTTAATGAACAAGAGTTCTGTCACTGGGGTGCCTGGGTGGCTCAGAGGGTAAAGCACCCAACTTGATTTCAGCTCAGGTCCTGATCTCGTGGATCATGAGATCAAGCCTGGAGTCAGGCTCCATGCTCAAAGGGAGTGTGCTTGGATATTCTCTCCCTCTGCCCTTTCCCCTGCTGACGCTTTCTCTCTCTCTCTCTCTCTCTCTCTCTCTCTCTCTCTCTCAAATAAGTAAATTAAAAAAAAAAAAAAAGAGTTCTGGGGCGCCTGGGTGGCTCAGTTGGTTAAGTGACTGCCTTTAGCTCAGGTCATGATCCCGGAGACCCGGGATCGAGCCCCACATCGGGCTCCCTGCTCAGCGGGAAGCCTGCTTCTCCCTTTCTCACTCCTCTTGCTTGTGTTCCCTCTCTCGCTGTGTTTCTCTCTGTCAAATAAATAAATAAAATCTTAAAAAAAAAAAAAGGAGTTCTGCCAACCAAATAAATAAATAAATAAAGCTCCAGCCCAAGATCCTTGGAATAAAGATGAATGAAAGGAAGTGTGCAGGGAGTGTGGCAGAAGGTAAAGGAAGCCTCAAGAACCCTTGTCATCCCTCATTCATTCGTGCATTTCTGTGCTAAGCATTGTGGGAGACAGAAAAAGGAAAGTCTTCATTCCTGCTGTGAAGGACTCCATCCATAAGGAATATAAGATGGCCCTAAACAGCTACCACACAAGGAAGAAAGTAACAATACAGAAGGGAGGTACAAAAGTGTTGAGAGACAGAAGAAATCTCATATTTAGGAAGTTATTAGATACTCCTGACTATACAACACACTAGGATTTTGAAAATATTAGAACACTAGGAGAAAAAGAAATCACTGCTAATCCTTGTTCTCACATCTTGCTGTCATCTGCCTTACTGTCTGCCCATCCTCAGGGCCTCTGGCATCTGCTGGAGCAACCATACCACATTTGCCCACACCCAGGAACAGAGAGCTGATGACAGGTGACAACCAAACTCTACAGAGCAGTACCATGAGCCAGGCTGTGTAGTCAGCCACTGAAGCTCACAATTTCCCCTACAAGGCACAAACTGTTACTATCTCCAGTTTACAAGTAAGAAAAAAGGGGCATACTGGGCGCCTGGGTGGCTCAGTGAAGCCTCTGCCTTCAGTTCAGGTCATGATCTCAGGGTCCTGGGATCAAGGCCCACATTAGGCTCTCTGCTCAGCAGGGAGCCTGCTTCCTCCTCTCTCTCTGCCTGCCTCTCTGCCTACTTGTGATCTCTCTATCAAATAAATAAAATCTTAAAAAAAGAAAAAAGGGGCACAGAGAAGTGACTTGCCCAAAGTCACCGAGCTCATAAGTGGCACAAACAAGAGTTGAGTCCAGAATCTGGGCCTTTAGGGATGAAACCCTATGCTGCCTCCCAGCTGAGAATCTGTGGACTTGTTATCAAGACACACACAGCTGGAGAACACAAGGTGATTTTTGGCCAACTTGGCCCTTGAAGCACACGCTCATATTTCCAACTATTCTTATTTACACGACAAAAATGACATCATTCCTGACCTGGTTTTGAAAATGAGTTTTCACAATTTTAATGGGATGTTTGCTTTGTTAATGGAGGGGGGCATGCCTGTTTCATGAAGTAGTTAAATCAGTTTAGACTGGCGCACAGGGGCACCACCCTTAGGGCTCATCTCATGGCCTTGGGCAAATGCTCCGCCTTGCTTGTTTCTTCCCCAGAGTGGCTCTAACAACAAGTGCCATCTCATTAAGTGGTCACAAACACCTGACACTGTCCACATAAACCGCTAAGCACAGGAGGCCAAGCACTGACTGCACCACACAAGCAGCTTCCGTTATTGAGGTCCTAAGTCTTCTGTTTGCAGAAGGCAAGCCCAAGAGTGACCCCCCCCCCTTAGTTAACCCCACTCCCCCGCTCGTGACCGCAGAAAGGCTTTCCTCATCCAGGGTCGGGTCGCTGCCAATCCCTGAAGCACTTCGCTGTTTCCTGCGAGGTACACGGCCGCCAGAAGCAGGTTTCCCAGCACCCCCCCGGCCGGGAGGGGGCTGGGTCACCTCGCCCCGGGCCAGGAAGGAGGCAGGCTCAGAACGAGCTCAGGGCGGGACCACAAAACTTCACCCGGATCTCTCAGTTGGGTGCACTTGTCGCTTCGTGCAGGATCAGGGAGCCCGATGTGGAACTGGATCGAGCAGGGAGCCCGATGTGGAACTGGATTCCGGTCTCCCGGATCATGATCCAGCCAGAAGGCAGTCGCTTAACCACGAGCTCGGCAGCGGCAGGAACGCGGGCACGGGCTCACCCATCTGCCGAGCCCTCCTACACAGCAGCCCCGGGGAGCTCGTCCCCTCCCCGTCGCCGAGGGGGGAGGGGAGAGGGGGGCCGCCGGGGACCGACCTGACCGCGCCGACACGGTCCATGTCCCCCAAACCGTCTGAAACCCATCCCCACGATTTCCAAGAGGGCGCCGCCGGGGCAGGAGCGCGCGACGCTTCACAAAGCCAGGTGAGCAGCCACGGCCGCGCCGCACTTGCGGAGCCGCGGGCACCAGCCCGGGAGTCCGCGCCGCCCGCCCCCCGCCCCAGCCGCGTGCGCCCCGCAGCCACGTGCGCGCAGGACTCCGCCGCCGCCCGGGCACTCACCAGGTGAAGAGCTGGCCTTTGAGTCGGCGCAGCAGGCTCCCCAGCGCGCCCGCCGCTCCCGGCGTGTACAGCTGCGGGACGCGGGGTCCCGCGGGCGAGGCCGCCTCCATGGGCGCCCCTGCAGTCTCGGCGCCGGAACCCCCCGACATGCGGGGGCGGGGATGACGCGGGCCGGCGCCTGGGCGGCCAGCGGGACTCGACCCCGTGCCCGCGCGCCCGCGCTCCTGCTCTCGCTCGCTCGCGTGCCTCCCTGCTCGGCCTTCGGCAGCCGCCCAGCCTTCACCTTCACCGTCAGGCCTCCGGGGCCGGCCCACACATCTGCAGACTACAACCTGGCTCCTCCCGGGGAGCTGGAGGACAAGGGCCGCTGCGCTCCCCCGCCCTGGCAGCCGCGCCTCGGGGATGCGTGACGCCCCACATGCATTTCAGAGGGTTATGGTTTCCTGTTTGGAACCGGCTCACGAGGCGATACGAGGTTTTGCCGGCGTGCCCTAACCTAAAAAACCGTGACTTTGCAACCGCCTGAACTTTGCTAACTCGGAAGGGCGGGCTGACTCCTCCCCTTACTCCCGGCCGGCCTCCCGCCCCGTAATTTACGGAAGACACCTCCCATCCAAAAGAGCTGAAGACGCTTAGGTTCGTGGCTGTTTCTTTTCCATGCAAAAACCTGGGTAAAAGCCCACAGGGATTTTTGCAACCCGTCTTTGTGAGGTGCCTCCTTCCTCACGGCGTGCGGGGCTTGCCTCTCGGTGTGCAAGCTTGTCCCGCAGGGGCTCGCGCCACGCAAGCCGCCACCCGCGGGCGCGAAACCAGGGCGCCCGGCGCCGGGCCACGCCTTGCGATGCTTCTGCAAATCGGGGAGCCACGGAGGGAGGAGCACCTGCGGTGGAAAAGTTCCCGATCCTCATCGACACGAAGATCCAGAAGACAAGAGAGAGGGTGTGGGACCCTTTCTCTTCCTAACCACCTCCCTCCCTGGGCCAAGGGTGAGGACGGAGGAGGGGTGTGATGAAGCAGGAAAGTAAAGGTAAATTCAAACGAGTTGGCAGTTCTGTGAGAAGGTTCTAAAAAAGAAAATCGATTTTGAGGAATGGAATGACGCTTTAGGAACTCCAGGTTTAGCAGGTACAGGAACCCCACAGTACAAATGAAGTTATTTTTTAATTGTTGGAGAACAGCGTCATCCAATAAAGGGACCGCTGAGTATTATGGTACAATAGCGTCGCATGGAAAAGAGCTATACCTAGACTTGGCAGGATTTTCTCTAGCTATTTTTTTTTTTAAGATTTTATTTATTTGACCAGAAAGAAACACAGCCAGAAGGGGAACACAAGCAGGGGGGTGAGAGAGGGAGAAGCAGGCTTCCTGCCAAGCAGGATGAGCCCGATGTGGAACTGGATCCCGGTCTCCCGGATCATGATCCAGCCAGAAGGCAGTCGCTTAACCAACTGAGCCGCCCAGGCGCCCCTCTCCAGCTATTTTTGAGTGAAAAAAGTAAGATATAGAGAAGTATGTTTCATGTAATCTCATTTTTCTAAAGCAAACAAGCCATTAAACCTTATATATTGACAGTGTTGGATTTTATCTGACTCTGTGATCCTGGAAGATAGTAATGGTTAGGAATTACCTGGGTGCCTCAGTCGGGTTAAGCATCCGACTCTTGATTTCTGCTCAAGTCATGATCTCATGGTCTGGAGAGCCCCAGAAGGGGCTTTGTCTCTGGGCTTCCCCACTGGGCTCCTGGTTTCTGCCTAAGATTCTGTCTCTCCCTCTCTCTGTGCCCCTCTCACCGCCTGCCCCACCCCCATGCTTTCTCTAAAAAAGAGAGAGAGAGAAAGAAAGAAGGAAGGAAAGAAAGAAAGAAATTCCCCCATACTTCAGTATTCCTAGAAGTGGCATGCATGCAGCAAAGAAACAGGCCTCCCATATGACGCAAATAAAGACAGAATTGTTCTTTTTCACCTAGTACAAAGCCAGGCATGGACCCTCCAAGTTCTGGTCCTCTTCCTCATAAATGGTGGCTAAACTGCTTTTCCCCACTGACCATTAAGAACAAAATACTTGTTAACTCAACTGACTAAATTCCCCTTCTTCCCAGGCCTGGGAATTTTCACCCACCTCAGCCTGAGCCAGCTCATTACCACCCTTAATGGGTCCCTCTTGAGAATTTGGTCCCCTTGAGGTAAAACATTCTCTGATCTACTCAATCAAGCCACCCTTTCATTCCATTTTTTCCTAAGTAGGGAAGAGTCCCCCTTCCCCTTTTGCAACAATCCTCCCCTTCTTCCCCCAATAATTCCTTCAAATAGTCTCTTCTACCTAAATCAGATTTTTTTTAAAGATTTTATTTAAGTAATCTCCCCACCCCACATGGGGCTTGAACTCACAACCCCCAGCTCAGGAGTCTGATGTCCACCAACTGAGCTATCCACGCTCCCAAGATTTGTTTTTTATTTGACAATATGTATATAGTTACATGAGCATGGAGAAAAGTGTAGGACACATGTCAACACAAATAACCTTAGAAAAGTTAAGGGATACAGAAAAAGAAAAAAAAATCCACACTTTAAAAAAAACCACTCCTGTGTGAATGATCTAGTCCCTATTATAAAGAAGTGTGTGTTCTGGGGCACCTGGGTGGCTCAGTTGGTTGGGCAACTGCCTTCAGCTTAGGTCATGATCCCGGAGACCCGGGATCGAGCCCCGCATCGAGCCCTGCATCAAGCCCCGCATCGGGCTCCCTGCTTGGCAGGAAGCCTGCTTCTCCCTCTCTCACTCCCTCTGCTTGTGTTCCCTCTCTCACTGTGTTTCTCTCTGTCAAATAAATAAATAAAATCTTAAAAAAAAAAAAGAAGTGTGTGTTCTGCTTATTATGAGATGAAAAGGTAGATTTACGGGCGCCTGGGTGGCTCAGTTGGTTAAGCGACTGCCTTCGGCTCAGGTCATGATCCGGGAGACCCTGGATCCAGTCCCACATCGGACTCCCTGCTCGGCGGGAAGCCTGCTTCTCCCTCTCTCACTCCCCCTGCTTGTGTTCCCTCTCTGGCTGTGTTTCTCTCTGTCAAATAAATAAAAATCTTTAAAAAAAAGAAAAGGTAGATTTAGATGTTGGGGCAGGCTGATATCCAGTTCCTAATCCCTAGAACCTGAGAACATTCCTCTCAATATGTGGTGTCTGTCCCACTCCATTGGGGCCCCAAATGTAGGGTGACCTGACCAGGTGGGGGCCAGTGGTACAGGCAGTGAAAAGATTCACCTGAGGCAGAACAAAGCAGGTTAAAGTTTCTGGAATTCACAGCAAGGGAGCTGGGGGCAAGGGTGTGACAGGCCAGACAGCAAAGGAGAGATGTCTGCCTGGAGGCAGAGGGAGGGCTCTGTATTTAAATGAGGAAGGATGGGGAGGTATGGGAATGGAACTTACAGAATTTTCCTTTTTTGGTACCCATGTCTAGGTGTCAGTAACCCATTGGTCAGTTAGGACCTATGGATATTTTCAGATGGGCCTGTTTGTATTCAGCTAAGGGCCCTTTCTCCATTCTATTGCACAAGCAAACCTGTTGCCGAAAAGCAGCCTCTATCGTACAACAAAAGAGATTTGCAGATGTGATTAAATGATATATCTTGAGATGAGGAAATTATCCTGATTTATCTGGCGGGCTTTAACGTAGTCACAAGTGTCATGACGAGAGAGAAGCCAAAGGAGATTTACAGTGGAAGAGAATGTGACACCAATAGAAGCAGAGATTGGGGGGATACACCTTGAAAACATACCACATTTTCAAAGCCAAGGAGTCAACAGCCATGAGAAGCTCAAAGCCTCAAGAAAGTAGCATTGCCCACTTCAGCCTCATCTATATAGCCCAATAAAACTGATTTCAAACTTCTGACCTCCAGAACTGTAAGAGAGTAACTTTTGCTGGTTTAAGCTACTGTACTGGTGATAATTTGTTACAGCAGCCACAGAAGCAAAGGCAGATTAAAGATACACTAACTTGTAGAGACCATGATATACTGTCAGGTGAGAGAAGCAAGTTACAGTCTTGCAGAATAATTGCGAAATATGATTCTGTTTTAGTTAACACCACCAACTAAGTAACTAAATATCTTTATATATACTGTATACATCTACATGCATGTTATTTATCCTTCCTTCTGTTTATATGAAGAAGAAGATGTGGAAGAATATATACCATGCTACTGACCCTGTTTAAGTCAGGGGCATGATGGGACGGGGAGGGGGAGGAGAGGGATAAGGGAGGAGAAACATCCTTATACTACACTTACCTTCATTTTATGTTCTTACTGTAGGCATATGCTACTTCTGCCCACTTGAAAAAAAAATCAACTAAGACATTCTTTCCCCAGGTCATGTTAATCCTAATTAAAAACATACTAGGCTCAACATCTCACCCCCACAGAAAAATAAGGTCAGGAAATATAGTCAACCACTGAGGTGGATTCTGAAGTTATGGACAAAGTGGTATGTATGTTCTAAACAGAAGATCCTCCTCAAAAACCAGTAGTGGTATTGCTCTAGCATTGCTCCAAAATAAGCTCATTGCCCTCCAAAATAAGCTCATTGCTCAGTGATCAATCTATATTATTTGAGTATCAGGATTAACATATATGTTGAGTGGATTTATGCACATCAATCCACAAGGTTTTGTCAAAGGAGATTTACTAAAAAAAATTACTTAGCTGTTGGGAGCTTTTGCAAATAATAGCCTTACTTCTTACAAGTACCGAAAACCAGCTACTGCTTATTGAGCACCTAAAGTGTGCCAGATACTTCATAAAAATTTTCAGTTCTGTTCCAGTTATCTATTGTATATATCAAATCACCCAAAATCTTAGTGGCTTCAGACAATAATCATTTTATTTTCTCATGGCTTCTGTGGGTCAGAAATTTAGGAAGGTCTGGGCCAAGCGGTCTGGCTCAAGGTCTTCCATGCATTTACAGTCAAAAGATAGTTGAAGCTAGAAGGTGGGGGTTTTAGGGGGTGATCAGGTGTTAGGTAGGACTGGAGCAGCGAGGGACTGACCGGCCTCTCTCTCTTCACTTCGTTCCATGGGGTGTCTTATGGGCTAATTTGGTCTTCCTCCCAGCCTGGTGACTTTGGGGTAATTAGTCTTCGTATATGGCAACTGGTCAACCACCCCCAAGCTAGGGTCCCAAGAGAAAAAAAGCCAAGACATTGCTAATGTCCTCTGGCCAAGACCACTGAGAATATACATGTAGTTAAACAAGTTGAATTTGTTACTCCTTGCATCAAGGGAGACCAAACCCCATGGGAGAACCATTGGCTTTCTCAGTAAGAGGATGTTAGAAAGAATCTATTATAGGATTTGGACTTTGGTTCAATGATTTAAGGAAGGATGTAAGGAAGCAAGGAGTTGCTCCAGGTTGAATGCTTTCAGACTGGATGCAATTCTGATTGGTGTCTCAATCAATAAATCGTATCTATATGGAGGGCCTAGTACAGTGGGGATAAAACTGCAATTGGTAAAGAAGTAGCAGCCACTCATTTTGACCAAAGAAAGAAGGAAAGTTGGTATTTTGTGGATGGCACAGTGATCCTGGCTTCTGCTTCAATAAAAGTAGAAACTGGCCTTGTCTCATTTTATGATGGTCTCAGAGTAATCTTCTCTAAGAATCGTAACTCTGTGAGATTGTTTATGTTCATTATGAGAAAAAAATGAAAAATGGCCTAGCTGTGACTGCCAGGCCAGTTTCCAAATGTTGAAGACTGCTATTGATTGACTGATTGATTGATTGGTCTTAGTCTCTCCATTTATGGCCTAGCATTAAAAGTCACATAGCATCATCTTCATTATAGTCACAAGGCCCTCTAGAGTCAAGGACCTCTGTTTTGGATTGAATGCTTGTACTCCTCCCAAATTTGTAACTAGAAATCTAATCCCCAGTGTGATGGTGTTTGAAGGTGAGGTCTTTGGGGGGTAATTAGGTCCTGGGAGAGGACTCCTCATGAACAGAGGCCATGGAGCTGGCTCACTTCTTCTCTGCGTCATGAGGGTACAGTGAGCCGTCAGCAGTCTACAACCTGGGGATGGAGGACTGTCTGGAGATGGAGGACTGTCTGGGGATGGAGGACTGTCTGG